>JALPQI010029564.1:0-10529 GCA_025490895.1 Thaumatotibia leucotreta
AGCTCGGATACACCTACTTTCCTCGCTAATTTCAGTGAGGGAAGTTGCATTTTAATCACTTGTGAGGAAAGTAAATTGACAGATCAACCGTGAAACGTTCAAAACCATGGAATGTCTAACGCTGGTATGGCTATGATTCACTGATTATTTTTTGAGGGACACCATGAAAATTTTATCATATACCGGATTATTTCATTTATTCAAAATAATAAATTAGATTTTTAGTATTTCATAAAAACCTATCGCAAAATCTTATCATATTGGACAAAAACCAGATAGTATACTTTTACATTCAGAACGCAACCCGCTAACACTGACGTCTTGTACGTCAATGTTGCCAACTTATAACCGGAACGAAAAGCGGGATCTACAGGGTTCTATACCACAGGGCAGTGTCCTGGGTTGCATATTATTCTTGTTGTATATAAACGACCTTCCGAAACTAGTGAAAATACATAACATCTTATTTGCAGACGACATTTCGTTATTATTTGAGGTTAACAAAGGTGAGAATCCTAACCAAATTATTAAAAAATGGTTTTGCGAAATAAATAATTGGCTTGGCATTCAAAACCTCGAAGTGAACCTTAATAAAACTAAATTACTGCAATTTCACCACGGACGTAGAACCCCTTTAGTTCTCGATATAGTAATAAATAATACCAGAATTGAGGAAGTAGATCATTTTAATATGCTTGGAATTTCCATTGATATGAACATAAATTGGAAAAAACATGTAGAGTTGACAAAAACTAAAATTTGTAGCTTCCAGTATGCACTGTTTAACCTGCGTAAGACCACTGACCTTAAAACTGCTCTCTCAGCCTATCATGCGTTTGCCCACTCTCGGCTTAGTTACGGCGTGATGCTTTGGGGCAACAGTACAGTCTCCCATGAGTTATTCGTTCTCCAAAAACAATGTGTGCGTATTATGGTGGGCATTCAACGGCCCGAAAGCTGTAGACCTTATTTTGAAAAGCTTCAGATACTACCACTCCCTTGCCAGTACATTTTCGCATTAGCTCTCTACGCCTGGAACCACAAACACGTATTCGACGAAATTCGGAGTAAGAGAAAAAAGTACCAACTTGTTATCCCTGCCTCAAAGACAAAAATGCTATCAAATAGCCCACAATACATGCCTATCAGGGTATATAATAAGATACCAGACAACATCAAGTCGTATGAAAATGTTGAAAAGTTCTGCAAAGGCATAAAATCCCTTTTGCAGCAAAAATGTTATTATTCCTTAAATGAATTTCTTACTGACCCTTTCGAATAATAACAATAGCGATAATCTGTGTGTGTGTGTCTCTCAATATGATATTAGATAATAAGTGACATAATATATATTTTTTACCTATAATTAAAGTTTACATTTGACATTGTACATGTAGCGCATTTAGAATATTTTTTTGTTTAATAAGCTAGATTACTGTGTTGCTATACCCGGATGGGTGCATGTTGTAACATTCAATATTAATAAGACCTACTGTAAACACATGTATGCAATAAAGATATGAATATGAATATAAAAAATACTCGAATGTACAGTTTTGTAAGAAAAGTTTCCTGTGTCTTATCTTACCAAAAAGTAGGCAATTTAAGTTTACCTCACACATTTTTTTAAATGATTGATATTTTAGCTGCCGGATACAGATTTTATACTTAAACATCATAGAAATTTTGACAATTTAATTAATGTAGGTAGGTTTTATTGTAATTATAAAAAAAAATCTAGTCACATAGGCCTAGTCATTTACCAAATTAAGTTACAAGTTCGTAGCTGCTTCCTCGCTTTAGTGTGGGGAAAAATGTTGTGTTACACATGGGAGCAAAGTTTGTTTAATTATCGTGCCTTGAAACCCTCGCAACGCTCGAGATTCCATTTTTAAACCACTCGCTTCGCTCGTGGTTCAACTATGGAATCTCTCGCTAGCTCGGGTCTCAATATTGGCACGATGATTAAACAACCACTTTCCTCCCTTGTACAACAAATAACTATTAAAGTATCGCAATAATAATATGTCATGCGGAAAATGCTGTTGCGTTCTCAATGACACATGTATTTATTTTGATAACGATCACCGTTTTGTTAACCAACCAATCGGAACACACCGTTTTGACGTTGACCACTTACATTATGGTCGTAGTTTAAATTCTTATATCCAGTTGTTGCCCGTTATATGAACAGAAATTTATATGAAGAGATTCTTCCATGTTTTTCCCTTTGCTGTTATTTATTTATATACGTCAGCCTCCGTAGCCTAGTTGGTAGTGACCCTGCCTACGAAGCTGGGGGTTCCGGGTTCGAATCCCGGCGAGGGCATTATTTGTGTATTTATTTGTCACAAATATTTGTTCCTTGGTCATGGCTGTCTATGTATTTAAGTATCTGTATGTATCTATCTATTATATATACTCGTATCGTCGCCTGGTACCCACATCACAAGCTTTAATTGAGCTTACCGTGGGACTAAGTTGATTTGTGTAAGATGTCTCAAGATATTTATTTATATATATTGTTATTTCAATATGTAGATAAAGTAGCGAGTATGAATTGTTTTGTTCCAGCTGGGGCCTCGCTCTGCTCTTGGGGTGTAGTGTCGGGTCGACGGCGCTCGTGCTCGGTCAGGCTGGAGCGCCTGCTGGTGGACGCGGGGCGGCGCACCTGCCGGGTCGGGCGCCGCACGTACAAGCTGCACACCACGAGCGAGCCCGCCCATACACCCGCACCGACCCGATACGCCACGCTCTACCGATGTCACCATTGCGGCAAACGTTTCACGAACAAGTCGCCTCTAGAGAAACATATACACATTCACATGAGTCACATGATAGCACATTCACAGAATTCAGCTAGCGAGGAAAATATTTCAAAACATAGGAAAAATAAATCTTATAAATGCAACGTAGGAGTAGCTAGTATCCAAACAAGTTATCAGACAGACCAACGCATACACACAGAGGCGACTCCTTTTCAGTGTAGTTGCTGTGAGTACAGGACCCGTCGGAAAGACAAGTCACGAATTCACGGGATGACACACGCGGGGGAAAAGCCCTTTAAATGTGACTTCTGTGATTACAGATGTAATGTGAAAGACAAATTACGGCGTCACGAGATGACACACACTGGCGAGAAGCCCTTCAAGTGTAGTTACTGTGACTACAGATGCAGTCGGAAAAAATACTTACAGGTCCACCAGACGACACACACTGAAGAAAAACGCTTTAAATGTGACTTCTGTGATTACAGATGTAAACAGAAAATCAATTTACGGAATCACGAGATGACTCACACCGGCGAGAAGCCTTTCAATTGTAGTTACTGTGACTACAGGTGCCGTCAGAAAGGAAATTTACACGTCCACCAGATGACACACACTGAAGAAAAACGTTTCAAATGTGACTTCTGTGATTACAGATGTAAGCAGAAAGGCAACTTACGGAAGCACGAGATGACACACACTGATGTAAAGCCTATTAAGTGTAGTTATTGTGACTACAGGGGCCGCCGAAAAGAACACTTACAGAGTCACCTGATGACACATATTGATGTAAAGCCCTTTAAATGTGACTTCTGTGATTACAGATGTAAGCTGAAAGGCAACTTACGGAAGCACGAGATGAGACACAACACTTACAGAGTCACCTGATGATACACACCGGCGAGAAGCCTTTCAAGTGTAGTTACTGTGACTACAGGTGCAGTCGGGAAGAAAACTTACGGTCTCATGAGAAGACACACGGGGGAAAATTACTTTAAATGTGAAAACTGTGATCACGGATGCAAACGGAAAACCCACTTATGGTGTCACCTGTTAATGATGTGGCGTGGTATACATATAATGTGTTAGTCTTAAGATTCAGTAGTAAAGGTAACGTTGAACAGACTGGTTGTTTCCATTATACAAGCCCCGCCATTACCCCCCACTTCCGATGGCGATCCTTGCCAGTGCGTTTTGCTGACAAGAACTTTGGATACACGGGAATCATTTATTTTATTTATTTAACCTTTATTGCACAAAAGAAAAAAAACTTGACGTACAAAAGGCGGACTTAATGCCATAAGGCATTCTCTACCAGTCAACCTTTAGGCAAAGCAGAGAGATTGTGGGCGGTGCAACTAAAATAAAACAATACTGACTAAAAAAGCACTTATGCACGAACTAACATATATATTCCATATATAAATAGATACATTACATATAATCACTATATACATACATACAAAAATATATACATATAGAAGAGGACGAGACAAACAATCTGAGTCGGGATGTCATTAATTCCCTGGAGGTTGGGGAGAGCTTTGGTTTGGGACGCCACCTGCGCCGATACGCTGGCGGCGTCCTATATCTCAGCTACCTGCAGACAGGCTGGGGCGGCGGCGGACGCCCGGGAGCGGGTGAAAATTTATAAATATAGCTGTCTCGGCGCCAACTACGAGTTTGTAGCTTTTGCCGTCGAGACACTTGGTCCCTGGGGCAAGGGGGCACGCGGGCTCCACAAGGCCATCAGCAAACGCCTCAGGGAGTCCACGGGCGATCCTCGCGCGGGCGGCTTTCTTGCGCAAAGGATTGCTGTCGCAATCCAGCGTAGGAATGCCGCCTGCATGCTGGGCACCTTGCCCAGGGGGCCAAATTTAAATTTATATTTATAGCTGGTTTTATTTTTACTTAGTTTAATATTTGTAGTTAGTTTTATTTCTAATTAGTCTTAATTATTTTTCTGTTTTTGTATATTTTATGATTAAATAAATTATAAAAATCTGAGACTCTTAAACTATTTTAATTCTGCTAGCAAAGAAAGAGCGTACAAATTTTTTAAAAGAGAACTTATGTGAGGCATTTTTTACTTCAAGTGGGAGTTTGTTCCAGAGGGGTGCGTATCATAATGAATACGCACTTTTAGTATAATTACAGTTTACAAACGTTCATAACGTATACTAACGTTAGATATAATGTATTAAACATCTATTTCCAAATAGTATAATACAAAAATAATATAACGTTAATAATATATACCGTTGTTTAGTCTAACGTATATATTAACGAATTCCGTTTCATATATCAATATAAAAGTATAAAAGTTAAAATATATACTAACATCTGATATAACGATATAAATATAACTGCCAGAAAAGTATGTTAGGTTAAGTTCTACAAAAACGTATACATTATATTACTTACCCTTTTCAATCCGTTCTAGCCTCGAAACCTAACCAATCCAAGTAATAAATCAGGGTAAAACCGACTTGGATTGGTTAGGTTTCGAGCGTAGTTTCCCGGATGAATAAAAGACCCTCTTACTTTTCATTAATTGTTTACGCATCCTCATCCTTACGAAACCAAAAAAGGGGGGACGGGGGGCGAAGCCCCCCACAAGGGGGGCTCGGGGGGCGGAGCCCCCCGCATTAAAAAATAATAAATTTGTACCTCTCCTACTCTAACCTGGATAGGTTCGTTAGGTACCTCTTATCCCTTAGAGCAGAAATAGAAGCCCCGCGCAGCGGGGCTTCGTCGACCGGTTCCCGGGTCAAAATCGCTTCCTATACAGATATGGCTTAATATACGTATAAATGGTAAATCAATTCAAATTAAATATAATGATAATTCTATAGTTTAATTATTAAAAAATCGTAGGCGCTTATATTTTGTGTAAGATAGTTGTTTTGTATATTAGATTATTTCAATGTTATACTAATTAATCGTTATCGTAAACGATATTATATGTTACGTTCATTATACATTTTACAATTATTCATTTAATAATTATACCTTTTATACGTTATATTTATTACACGTTAGGCATTATACATTTATACAAACTGAATTTATACGTTATGATTTATATAGCATAAGTGCCTATTAAGACTAAAATTCTACTAATTAATACCCTCATACTTCCAATTATCGATTATGGTGATGTGTGTCATCCGGACTTAAACGAGGAACTCCTAGATAAATTGGGTCCAGAATAACACCTAAATCCTTAACAGTTTGAGTAAATTGTATGGGTATACCGTTGAAGCTTACTGGTGAAATTAAGCCAAAGTCCACCCTGGCCAATTGCCGAGAACTACCGATTACGATAGCCTGGCACTTAGTTGGATTCACAAAGAGACCAAACCTCTCGGACCACCGCTGAATATGAGAAAGATCCTGGTTCAGCTCATCAATACATTGATTATGTATTTCAATTTATCTGACATTGTAATACCTAAGGCTTATTTTTATTTTATCTGAATGTATGTTATTCTCTAGTTTTAAGTAATAACCTATAACTTGCATGTTTGGTTTAACTGTAAATGTAAGTTGGTTAATAAATAAAATAAATACAAGTGGGAAGGTCCGACACGAGGCTGCGGTCGTACAGTTGCAAATCGTCAGCATAAAGATGGTAGGTACAGCGAAGGTCAGCTGTAATAAAATTAATAAATTACGAAAATAAAAGTGGAGATAGAATTCCCCCTTGCGGTACGCCAGTAGCGACACCAATCGGACAAAGTGCGGTCAACTCTGACCGCTTGCTGGCGACCACCGAGATAAGCAGCAAACCAGCCAAGGGCAGCCTCAGACACGTTCATGTGTTTGAGCAGGGCAAGAAGAATTTCATGATCGACGGTATTGAATGCGTTGGAGAAGTCAATTAAAACAAGCACCGTGACCATTTGTTCCTCCATGCCCCGCCTAATGTCTTCTGTCACTTTGAGAAGTGCGGTACAGGTACTATGCCCAGGGCGGAAACCTGACTGCAAGGGACTTAACAAGTTGTGCTCCTGGACAAAGCGCGAGAGCTGCTTGTGGACCCCCGCTTCAGCGATCTTCGAAAGAAAAGGAAGAATGGAGATAGGTCTAAAGTTGCTGAGCGCGGTGGGATTATTTATTTTTGGCAATGGGATGACAATGGCTTTGCACCAGAGAGTAAGGAATTCGCCTCTATCAGGGAAGAGTTAACGATGTCAGTAATCACAGGAAGTACACAGTCAAGGACAGATACAATCATATGACGACTGACATCGTCACAACCCACGGCCTTCGTCTTAATAGCTTTAATGATGGCCTTAATGTCGGAAGTGGAAACAGGATGAAATGAGAAAGTACTAGTAATAGGACATTGAAAGGTTGAGTTGAGATGCAAGAAAGTGAAGAGGCCTTGGTAAGAGAGTCGACAGAAGAAGCTGAAGAAAAATGTTTATTCAAATCATTTAGAGGGAACGAGGAGGACAAACGAAATTATGATCTGGCTTACCAAGGCCAAGCGATTTGAGAAACTTCCAGACATCAGCCATAGAAGAGGAAGATACATTTTTGTGAATAAACCGTCGCTTCGCCGTACGTACCATCTGATTGCAACGATTACACCTTAAAAAGTCTCAATTTCTCATCGGTCCGGTCTCGCTTGAATACACCAAATGCTCGGTTCCTTCTCCTCATCGCCATTTGAACTCCCTCAGTCATCCAAGGAGCTGGTGGACGCCTAACTCGAACAGTATGCACAGGTGCGTGTTTATCAAAGAGCTTTAAAACTATGTTATTAAAAAGAGAAACCTTGGAATCAACCGAGGAAGCTGAGAGCACAGGCACCCAATTGGTAGCCAAAACATCTTGCGAGAATTGATTTTAGAAAAACTTCGCATACTAATAAGGGCAGGCTTCGGTTTAGGAGCCTTGATTTTATAGGACGCAAATATCAGGTCATGGTGAGAGAAACCAGGAGCTGAGAATTGACCTTGTTTAGCAACGAGAGTAGGAAGTAAGGATGACATCCAGCCAGGTGTCCGAGGAGGCAGTATGATGAGTAGGACCAAGCGGAAGCGGCGTAATATTAACTGATTGAAGTAATGACCTAAGTAGTAGTAGTAAAACACTTTATTGCACAAAAACACAGAAAACAAAATAAACAGTATGAATATTACACACAATAACTAAGTTATGGGGGGGGGTAATACTAAATAAGTAAGTTTACGGGAATGAGACGTGTCTTTGCAAAGATCAGTGTTTAGATCGCCCATGATTAAGTGGTGTGTGTAATCCGATCCAAGTGACTCGAGAATTCGTTCCAAATTAGAGAAGTAATCAATGGTTGGGGGGCAGTAAACTACACCCAGAATAGCCTTAACCCCTTTAACAATCACCTCCAGAAACTGCACTGGCAACACTAGCCGTGTAAACAATAGTTGTACGACTTCTCGACTAATTAAATTGCAAATAATTACTTACAAGTTCAAATAAATAGTGTTTGTGTATCCAACAATACAAGAAGTCATTGTTGCTTGGAGTTTTCAATTGAGGTAGCACTTAAACGCACGAAATCGCAAGCTGAAACGCTGGTAAGATTGACCACTTAGCCGTTACACTTTTAACAACAATTCAAAACATCCCTCGTATGTTTTCGGAAATAAATAACGGGACTTAAATACTTGATAAGCGGTTCGGAAGCAACTCTAACTAGTCAATGACAGGAATGACAGATGACAAATGTCAGGAGCGTTTCGACACTGCTTTGTTTGATAATTACGATTTGCTTTGTGAGTCATTACGGTTTTTACGAATTGAATTATATAAAATTAACACCGTTGCAATTTAAATCAACAAGCTCATAAACAAAGGCAGAGCAATGACATTGGATTGACACATCAGCTGATGCAATCATATGCGGAACAGCGTCACGCCATCTATATGCTAATAGCAGAACGCGCACTTCAACTCGCAAACAACTGTATAATTACACCGCAGACGCCATCTACCGAAACACAAGATATAAGGCTACCTAGTAAGACCACCAGCTTGCTAGTATACTCATGCGCACCAAATGTACCCTAAATACACCACGCAATCTACTTGTTGCACCGCGCCATCTGTCGGAAGTTCGAGAAATCACGTTCCCCGTAAGACTACGAACCATACTCACTGAGATTTAGTGCTAAGGTCGTTTAAATAAACACATGTTAACCCGTAAGATGGCCCCACATACCACAGTCTGCCAAAAGTGTAAAGAAGATGTTAAAGGCAAAGATGCCTTGCGATGCTCAATATGTAAACAAACCTATGATGTACACTGTGCGGGAAGGTCACCGAAATTATTTCAACTCATGACAGCTGAAAGAAAGAAAGAATGGACATGTCTTACATGTAGAAATACCAAATACAATCACAGTAATATTACGAAAAAACTGTCACCTTTATCCTACAAAAATTTAGAATTTAACAACATAACCCTGAGAAAAAAGATAAATAATACCACAATAAATAATACGATGAGTCCTGCCGTCCCGAAAATAAAAGTTAGTAAAACTCCTACGGACCAGTCATCACAATTATCCAACTCACCAATCTCTAACACGAGTCCGCTTTAAATACCGCCCAGCATAGAAGCTCAATTAGACCTGGAAAACCCAATGAACACGCAGCCAACTTCCCATAGTGCAGACGCTCAGCCACTAAGTGCAGTATACTCGCCGTCAACATTAACGAGCATGGACGTTCACCTAGGTGTAGAAACTACATCAGTGCTTCAGCGCGCCAATGTCAGCTTAGAAAATACGACAAGCTCGCTGCTAGAGTCCCCCAGTGATAACACACACTTAAACTCGGATTGTATAGAAACTACGCCACTAACGTCCACCAGCCTCAATGGTCATTTGGTCGTCACTGACGATATAGTGGTTATAAAAAATTGCTCGATACCTGCGTCTCCCATTGCTACCGAAGTTTTGAACCTTGATTACCTTGAAGAGGGTACAAATATATCACAGTCGCACACTTCGGCCTCTCCTGAAACAGAATTAGAAAATACAAATTCCAGTCCAATACAGGGAAAGAATATTTTTAAATCTAAATCTACCGAATCACTCATACAGGGCGACTACATAAATGACACGGACTCGCTTCAATTTATGGACGATAGCCTGTCAAGAAGCCTAGACATACAAAATGACTTAAGTCTCATAACAGAATTGAAAAATGAAATTCAGAGATTAAAACTGGAGTTATCTAGCACTGAAAACGAACTTCAATCTGTTATCCTGGAAAAAAATGAATGTTCTCGTCAAAATGAAAAACTCCTTAGAGAAATATCGACACTCAAAAATATATGCAAGTCTCCGGTACATGCGAGAAAAGACCGAAAGAGTATGTCCAGCAATAGTACTCATAATCATAACTCTATCCTAGAGTCAAAATATTCGCTAAACACCATTGCGTTAGAGCATCAAATTAGGGACTTGCAAAACGAACTTCAGAGTGCCCAACAGGAAGTGCGCAGTCTACAAGAATGCATTAAAGCACTGGAACAACAGATGCGATACTCTAACCACAAACAGCTACATCATATTCACTGTGAAACTCTATTAAAAAAATCTATAGACCCAAAAAATATATTTGACAAACAACTGGAACTGGCAGTTAAACGTAAGCTATGTATCATTTCCAGCAATAAAAGATACAATATTCTACGTAACATAGAGTCAAGCGATTTATTCAATGGATACGACTACTGCCATCTAATCACGCCAAATGTGGGCA
>JALPQI010029565.1:0-19271 GCA_025490895.1 Thaumatotibia leucotreta
TCTTTAAGACTCTGGACTGGAGAAGGCTGGGTATCAACATAAACGGCGAGTACCTCACTCGCCTTCGATTCGCTGACGATATAGTAGTCTTGGCTGAGACCTTAGAGGACTTAAGTACTATGCTCGTTGACCTCAGTAAAGCCTCCGAGCGAGTTGGTCTTAAAATGAACATGGATAAGACGAAAATCATGTCAAATACCCATGTAGCACCAACTCCCGTAATAATCGGAGACTTTACACTCGAAGTTGTAGACGAATATATATACCTAGGACAAACTATCCAGTTAGGTAGGTCCAACTTCGAGAAAGAGGTCAATCGTCGAATCCGACTCGGTTGGGCAGCGTTCGGGAAACTACGACACATATTTTCGTCCAATATTCCGCAGTGTTTGAAGACGAAAGTCTTTGATCAGTGTGTGTTGCCAGTGATGACATACGGTACAGTCACGTCTAAAAGTATGTATACATAATAAGATTTGAAAAATATGTAGCCACACATTTTCATCCAAAATATGTATCTATTACTGACACCAAAAAATTGTATTCATTAAACTGTTTCAGTATTATGTAATCACATAATGCTTCAGAAAGTTGCATACTTAAATAAATTACATATAAATGTATCCTCCTCGTAGTCAAAAATAAGTATACATGAATTTCCTTATACATTTAACCACACTAATTTGGCAAATATTTGTATACGTCGTTTGATTCATAGATAATATTATTATGTAAACACGATTTGATGTTTTGACGTGTCTAAGTGTAATCGATTTTAAAATGAAGTTTTTTTCATGTGGCCAGTGACTTTCTTTTATAATAAATGGAACTTATCTAAAGCTACAAATAGGTAGTGGCTGTTTTTTCCGGTTCCGGTGCTCAAATCGTAACCATCACTTTACCGTCGCTGCGTAAATAAACTCTAATATAAATAGAATTCAACTGAAGTTATCACGGAAATGTGTTTGCAAGTGATTAACTAAGTGTAATACAGTGTCGGAAATAATAGTTTTTGTGCAAACATTGAAATCAACTGAAAAAAGTGAAAAACAAAACCGTGGTGATTTAGAGGTTATGTTAAACCATAGACAATTGGATACTCGAACTGTCAGTAGTGTCAGTGTAGTGACGAACAGCTCCCAAGTGTCATCGCCAGTGTTGCCAACGCACGAATCTAGATTACCCCACTAATATTTTTACGTTACTTTATAAGATAAAAAACATGGAAGCTCAGTTTGAAGCCTTTTTTGCAAAAATAAAAAAATAAATGCAGACCCACACTGATACAATAACAACCAAAATAGACGATAAATTGAAACCTTTAATAGAAGAGAACGAAAAGCTAAAGGGAAAAGTGGATCAATTACAAAAAAAATTGGAATTTATGGAGAATGAGAAGAGAAGCAATAATATAATAATACACGGGCTGAGTGAAAGGGAATCATCAACAACAGAACTTATAAAATATGTGCAGGAACAACTTCTGATTGAACTAAATGTGTCGATAGAAGCTCCCGATATCAACAAAATTTACCGCATTGGAAAGGACAAGAAAGAGGGGAAATCGAGGCCAATTCTCTTATCTTTTGTGAGCGGATGGAAGAAGACGGACATATTGAGAAACAAGAACAAGTCTAAAAAACTACAGCTCGCAGAAGACTACTCTAAGGATGTCTTAGAGAGAAGGAAAGCTTTAATTCCACAACTAATAGAAGAGCGGGAAAAGGGAAATCTTGCCTACATTAAGTATGATAAATTAATAGTCAAAGGAAGTACAAACACAAAAGAAAATAGGAAAAGGGAACTATCAATTTCCCCATCAAACAACACGCAGCCAAAAAAACATCAAACCGCTAACTCATCATCAACAAACAACATCACAAACGCATTTGACCTAATGCGAGCCAGGCCTAACTTAAATTCCTGTGACTATACGAAGCAGCGGACATCACAGGGACCGGAAAACTCATCATAGCAACGAACATTAACAACTAAAGTATTAGGTCCCAATCCGGCTGGTCCCCGTGGGACGACAGACTACTACCCTTCAGCATTCAAACAAAATGTACAACAAAAACGAAAGCAACAGCAAAAACAACAACATATTTACATAGCAACACTAAATACACTTTCCCTCAGAACCGAAGACAAGCTAGAAGAGCTTGAACAAGCTCTAGTGGATATCCACTGGGACATACTTGGACTCAGCGAAGTCAGGAGAGTAGGGGATAAAATACAGGAATACAAGGAATTTATTTTATACCACAAGGGTGAAACCAAGGGACTTCATGGAGTTGGTTTCATTATTAAAAGATACCTGAAGAAACACATAATTGAAATTAAAGGTATTTCTGAACGAATTGCCGTGCTAAACATAAACCTCCCAGGGTATAAACATAACTGGTCCATAGTGCAAGTATATGCTCCCACTGAAATGGCAGACGAAACAACAAAAGACGACTTTTACACCAGCTTGGAAAAAGTATTGGCAACTTCATACAAAAATACCATTGTAATGGGAGACTTGAACGCTAAAGTTGGATGCCAAAGAATAGGGGAGGAAAAAATACTCGGCAAATTTGGCATTGGAAGCAGAAACAAAAATGGACAAAGACTAGTAAACATGGCATTAGCAAATGATCTGACTATAATGAATAGCATGTTCAAAAAAAGCCCGAACAACAAATGGACATGGAGGTCACCAAATGGAGATGTTAAGAACGAAATAGACTTCATTACTACCAATAAACCAAAAACAGTAAAAGATGTTCACGTTATAAACCAGTTCAATTTCAATACCAACCACAGAATGGTAAAAGCAAAACTCTATACAATGCAACCAAAGATATCACGAAATTTTGTCCTAAATAAAAGCTCAATAGAACTCCCACCTCGCATCAAACAAGCAAAAAATCAAACTCCAAAGGAACTAGAAGTTCAGGCACTCTATGATAAAACAATGGCAGATATACTTATAGCTCAAAAAAGACAAAAAGAGATGAATAATGACTTGGAGGAAGAAATCAAACACATGTTTATGGAAAGGAAAAAGTTACTAAAATATAGGAACAATAAAGATGTTCGGGAAAAAATTACCGAAATCAGCAAAAAAATAAGCAAACACCTAAAATCAAAGAACAAAAACAAAAGATCAGAATGTATAACAAGAACTATTATGAGAACAGGTGGAATAAAGAAGGCCTGGAAACATCTAAGTAAAAGCAAAGAATGGGTACCATCAGTCAAAAACAAAAAAGGGCAGCAAGTCAACACAAGAAAGTCCATCATCGAAGCGGCAACTGAATTCTATAAAAAATTGTATGCATCAGACTCTAACAAAAACCCCCCAAACCTGACTGATAACGAAGAGGAAGATATACCACCCATACTACCATCAGAACTTGATAAAGTAATAAAAACACAAAAGAACGAAAAATCCCCAGGTCCGGACAACATTACTAATGAAACCATAAAAGCACTTCACCCCGAAAGCCAGTGCAAACTAAGGGAATTATTTAATATCATACTAGAAACCGAAATCATCCCCTCCCAATGGACTAACAGTACAATCATTCTTATTCACAAGAAAGGAAGTAAAGACGACATAGGGAATTACAGGCCCATAAGCTTGATGTCCAACATCTACAAAATATTCTCAAAAATAATCCTAAATAGAATAACTAGGACCCTTGACGATCAACAACCACCAGAACAAGCAGGCTTTCGGGCAGGATTCTCAACTACAGACCACATGCATACTCTGAAACAACTGATTGAAAAATGCCAGGAATACCAGCAACCTCTACACCTCGCATTTGTAGACTACAACAAAGCGTTCGACTCATTGGAACACAACTGCATCTGGACAGCATTAGGAAACCAAGGAGTCCCAAAAAAGTACATAAGGCTAATAAAGAATGTATACTCTATCAGCTCTGCTCAAGTGAAACTGGAATCGATAGGGGAAGAATTCCCAATCAGCAGAGGTGTCCGACAGGGGGACCCATTATCACCAAAAATATTTTCAGCAGTGCTCGAAGAAATATTTCGGAGTATGGACTGGGACAACTTTGGTATGAACATTTATGGAACAAAACTTAACCACCTGAGATTCGCTGATGACTTGGTCCTCATAGCAAATAACGCAATAAATCTAGAACAAATGATAAAAGAATTAAGTGTACAGAGCAAAAAAGCAGGATTAACAATGAATAAAACTAAAACAAAATTAATGACAAACCAAACACCTACCAGCATACTAATAGATGGTGAAACCATAGAACATACTGACTCTTACGTTTACCTTGGTCAACTTATTGCATTCAATGACCAAATGCAACATGAAATCGATAGAAGAATCAGCAACTCGTGGAAAATATACTGGAGCCTTAAGGAAGTAATGAAAGACCAATCCTATCCCATAGCAGTAAAACGAAAGCTGTTCAACGTATGCATACTCCCATGTCTCATATATGGCTGCCAAACTTGGGTACTAACACATAACTCCCTTAAAAAAATCACCACCTGTCAGAGAGCTATGGAAAGGAGCATGATGGGATACACTCTAAGAGACAGGAAGAGAGTAGACGACCTTAGGAAAATATCCAAATTAGAAAATGCTAGTATCAAAATAAAAAAACTAAAATGGACATGGGCAGGACACATGTGTCGAGAAAATAAAAAGAAGTGGACCAGAACAGTAACAGAGTGGACCCCCTTTACTAATACAAAGAGGAAGAGAGGTAGACCTCGGAAAAGATGGGCCGATGACATAAGAAAGATGGCCGGACATCTATGGATGAGAAGAACCCAATATAGGCAAGACTGGAGAATGCTGGAGGAGGCCTATGTGTCCACAGGACACACAGACAGAGCCCTACCTACATAACTATAATCATAACAGGAAAAAATTACTTTGTCTGTACCAAGGCTATAAATAAAATAAATAAATAAATAAGTGTAATCGATTTTAAAATGAAGTTTTTTTCATGTGGCCAGTGACTTTCTTTTATAATAAATGGAACTTATCTAAAGCTACAAATAGGTAGTGGCTGTTTATGAAACTCATAAGTATTATAATTTTATATTAGTTACTAAAATTAAACTACTATTTTATAACTGAAAGAGAGAAGAAATGTTTTGTTTGTCAAGCATTATAAAGTAGGTAAATACCACTTGTAAATCTGTATTTTTTCTTATTACTTTCTTAGGGCAATTCGAAATAAAGAAGTTTGGGTTTGAAGTGCTGGTAATAAATAATAAATTCAAGATAGACAACTGTCTATCAATATAATTCGATGACAATTATAAAAATATAGGTTAGGTTCCTGAAAATATATGAGAACACGACTCTATTTTCAAGACATTAGAGTGCATGTTCAGATATTCTTGAGCACTCTGAATAATATATATATTTGTGATGGCGAGAATAACATGTTACGGACATATTTCTCCTGTTAGTTGCAAAATGCCGTTCCGATTTTGACTGAGTAGAAAAAACTTGATATTATTAAAATAAAAACAAAAAAATGCTTAGGGCACTTTTCTGTGAATGACCCTAAACTGAAATACACAATATTTACAACTGAGCTCAATCTAAAAATTTGGACTGTCAAGTGCGTCATAGAATAATCGTGAGATAGATGTATGCAGTGACAAGTATGCACTGTTTTCGTGAATTGTCAAATCAGTTAATTATACAACTTACGATTCTATGCCAGTCAGACAAGGTTAGTTTTTGCTGTCTGAATACATATTTATGAATCAAATAGCGTCATAATATAAATATTTGACTAATTGGTGTGGTTACATGTAAACGGAAACCATTCAGGTATACTTATTTTTGACTACGAGGTGAATACATTTAAATGGATTTTATTTAAGTATGAAACTTTGTGAAGCATTTTGTGATTACATAATACTGAAATAGTTTAATGGATACATTTTTTGGTGTCAGTAATAGATACATATTTTTGATACAATGAATGACTACTTATCTATGCAACCTTGTTTTTGTATACATATTTTTAGACGTGACTGTACTGAAACGTGGCCGCTTACAATGGGCCTCATAAGAAGGCTCAAAGTCACCCAAAGGGCAATGGAGAGGGCTATGCTAGGAGTCTCTCTGCGTGATCGGATTAAAAATGAGACCACCCGCAGCTGAACCAAAGTAACCGAAATAGATCTCCGAATCGCTAAACTGAAGTGGCAGTGGGCGGGGCACATTGCGCGTAGAACCGATGGCCGTTGGGGCGGGAAGGTTCTTGAGTGGCGGCCACGTACCGGAAGGCGTAGCGTGGGTAGGCCCCCCACAAGGTGGACTGATGACCTGGTGAAGGTCGCAGGAGTCCGCTGGATGCGGGTGGCGCAGGACCGGTCATTGTGGCAATCTTTGGGAGAGGCCTATGTTCAGCAGTGGACGTCTTTCGGCTGATATGATGATGATGATGATGATGCGTATTGAATATTATGCTTAATTATTTATGCCAAATCCGTTATGCGAATTCATATTAGGTATATTAAAGGGGACCCTCAATTAAGGCTTGTGTTGTGGGCGACGATATACAACGTGTTACACAAGCCAATGAAAACCTTGAACGGGGTGATTTGGTAGGTTATACTGAACAACTATTACTATGGAGCTAACCCAGAAAACTCAAAAAAAGTGTTGGCTCTTTCATACAAAATGTCGTGATCGATCAGTTAAAATGTATGAAAAAGACAATTTTTTTTTAGATTTCGTGATTGCCTCCATAGTAAAAGTTGGTCTACTAAATCACCCCGTTCAAGGTTTTGCAGTGGGTGGTGTAACACCCTGTATCTAATTTATTTATTTATTTATGTTAGGAGAACCAACAGCTATTACTACAACAATGTTAACTTAATTAGGTTACAAAAAGCCAATTACAGGTTCCCACCAATAGTAGCATTATGGGAGTTATTAGGTGTATCACACTACCACATTATATAACACTAGGTAACTACTTATTCTAACTAGTTCATAAAACAAAACCATATATTTTTTTTACATGCTTAAATTATACACTCGTTTTTAAATAAAAAAAAATAAAATAAACTACAGTCTTCGAATAGGACAAGCTCACTCAAAGCTATTGTTAACCAAATTACGCCGCACAGATTGGATATTACTGTTAAAAATGTCTATATCTAAGTCTTTCGTTAACTTATTCAAACTTTTACTCGCACGTATTAAAAAACTGTTTTGCCGATAGTTGCGCGTACAGAGGGGAATAGAAAGGGGAGGAAAGTGTCGCTTGGATCTGGATGGAGTATTGAAAGAAAGTTCGGCTAGTAAGTCGGGGCAGTCAACGTTCCCATTGGTTATGTTTAAAATATACATTATGTCAGCAATGTCACGACGCCTTTTAAGAGGAATTAGATGGTGTTTTTTACATATATTAATATAGTTGGAGGAACTATATGGCGTAATAGATATATACATATAGATACCTAAATACATAAACAGCCACGACCAAGGAACAAATATTTGTAATAAACAGACATCGTACGATTTCCAGCATTTTTGGTGCAGTGTAGTTCAATTAAGAGATGTGAATGTAAGTTTTCGAAAGGAGGTAGGTAGCGAGTTAAGGTTCATCTTTGTGTTACAACGTGTTATGACACGTTACAGCTAAAAATTGACCCTGGATTCCTTTAACTCAACTAGATTTCACCAAAAACCCTAGAAGTTTAGTTAAAGGAATCCAAGGGTCAGTTTAAGTTGAAACGAGTAATAACATGTTGTAAGACAAAAACGGACCTTAACTCTATCTCTTTATAAATAACTTACACCATATCCCTCAATTGAACTACATTGCACCAAAAATGCAGGAAATCGTACGATCTCTGGTAATAAATAAATACAATAATTCGCCGGGAATCGAGCCCGGAACCTCCATCTTCGTAGTGTCAATAGGTACCTACCAAGTAGGCTATGGAGGCTGGCATTGGTTACCTTCTAGTAATGTCCATGTCGAGCTCCAAACCCGAGGCCAAATACACGTAGTAGAGGACGAATAGGGACGCGAGCGCGAAGGCGATGACGACGTTGCGCCGAAGGCGGTACCGCTGCATTATCGCCACCTGAAACAAATAATATCATTAGAGATGCTCCGGATCGTCATCAGCCTCTCTCAGTCCGCACCTGGACATAGGCCTCGAATCTCCTATTAACTATGCGTTTAGGAGGTAAATGCCCATAATGGCGATCGCAGTAATGTGTCCACTATGATGACGCTGCTGCCCATCATCAATCTTCTGTCAGAAATGGTCTGTGACACTGCAAAGTCAAAGTCAAAGTCAAGGTCAAATAATTCTTTATTCAAATTTGAATAGCAACAAACTCTTTTGAATCGTCTAGGTATTAAAACTACTTCCGGTTCGAACCCTACACCGCTGACCCACGAAGAACCGGTAAGAAACTTGGCGGGAATAATTTTTTCAAACAATCATGGTACATCTTACAACTAACATGCATTAAAAAAAAACAAAATTAATTTTAAATAAATTGAAATATAATAATAATAACAAGAGATGTATTGTAGTCTCTAAAAAGTCAGAACATTTATAAGTAATAATACTAGTGCAGTCATTGGAGCGAAAAATGCGGTCTTACCTCCGATTTTTTTACTGTGAAGCGATTTGCATGAAATTTTGGATTTAGGCTCATCTTACCCTTTACTTCAAAAGTGAAAATGATCTGAACTCCGCCTATTATTTTTAAGGGATGTAAACAAGCCCTTAATGGCAAAATTTACATTGAGCCATTTTAACGCTAAAAACATGTCTAATAGTAAGGGGTAAATTGTAAAGTATTTTCTAACATAATTACCTCATATTAAAATCATTTTCAACCCCTTTAAAATCTTACAACCGTTGCAAACAACCCCTAAATTGAAAAAATCACAAGAAAATATTTGGTATGACATAAATAGTACATTGTGCATCAAGGGAGATAAGTACGGAATTACTAACGAGAGTGTTAGAAGCCCGACGCCGCTAGGCGGAGGGCTTTTATGACTCGAGTTAGTATTCCGCTTACCGACCGTGATGCATACAATGTTTTTCATCACACTTGCCGACAAAAAAAAATCTTTTAAGACAAAATATAATTAAATGACGTACTGACATTTCTATTACTCCCTAGGGAATTTCACTTTTCTATTACTCCCGCTACGCGCGCAAGCAATGGTGCGCTTAGACAGCAAGTGTGATGAAAAAGATATTTGGTATAGTGTAAGTAATATTTTATACTCTCTATAATAATTATCAAATTCTTAAACCCCTTTAAACCCTTTAGTACACCAAACGAAGGAAACTCAGAGGAAAAAAGTCGTGTATAAGCGAATTTTGGCATAGTTGTAGGGAATGGTGTTTTAAACCACATACTAAAAGTACTGGTGGTTAGGGGTGGAGCTAACGGGTGGAGGGGGGTATAAAGGTCCTAATTTTTAATTTTTCGTAAATAACTCGTAAACCGTGGCTTATAGCAAAAAACGATCTAGTACATAAGTAATCTACATAAAATTCTCTACAAAAAAGATATATTCATGTTTCCTCTGGGATCAATGTGTCATGAGATAAGAAAGCAAGAAGATGAACACTAAAGAAATAAACACATTTGTTTAACTAGGTATGGCATATACAGAATGCTCGCGAGCATTCCAAAAGATTTTAATGCTCAATTCCTGACCATATTTAGAGTCTTTAATGTTACATAAAATTTCCTGGATTCGGCCTGATTTCAGAGATAATCAACCTTTTTTTCGAAATAAGTTTTTCGACGTAACTCATCATAAAACTTCTTTTTGATTACAATGCTACCACAATGTGTTTTAATATTACCACACCTTATTTTTTACAAATTATTGTTATGATAAAAAGTACTGGAAATGTCAAAAAGTATTCAAAAAGTCTAATTTAAAAGAGAAAAAAAATTTCTTTTGGTGGTATTTGACATTAGGTCTCATAACAATTTTTGTTTATTTTGATATCTGGAATGCATACTTTAAATCTTTTGGAATACTTGCGCCCGGGCGCGCCCTGTATGCTTATTTTTTTGTAAAAATAAAATTCCTAATCATCTTCTAAACGTAAAATATTTTCAAAATCATCGTCAAAAGATTTTTACTATGCATTCTAGACATCAAAACAAACAAAAATTATTATGAAACCTAATGTCAAATACCACCAAAAAAAAATATGTTTTTTTTTTTTTAGACTTTTTGCATACTTTTTAACATTTCCAGTACGTTTTATCGTAACAACAATTTGTTAAAATTATTTATTTTAATATTTTTTTTAGGGACACGGTATTTCGTCAAGTTTATTCCCATTTTTCGATTGCCAGGCAAAAGGTGTGGTAATATTAAAACACATTGTGGTAGCATTGTAATCAAAAAGAAGTTTTATGATGAGTTACAACGAAAAACTTATTTCGATAAAATGGTTGATTATCTCTGAAACCAAGCCGAATCCAAGAAATTTTATATTACATTAAAGACTCTAAATATGGTCAGGAATTGGGCATTAAAATCTTTTGGAATGCTCGCGCGCATTCTGTATGTGCCATACCTACTTAAACAAATGTGTTTATTTCTACGTATTGTGTCCATCTTCTTGCTTTCTTAACTCATGACATATTGATCCCAGAGGAAACATGCACATACTTTTTTTTGTAGAGAATTTTATGTAGATTACTTATGTACTAGACCGTTTTTTGCTATAAGCCACGGTTTACGAGTTATTTACGAAAAATTAAAAATAAGGACCTTTACACCCACCTCCACCCGTTAGCTCCACCCCTAACCACCAGTACTTTTAGTACGTGGTTTAAAACACCATTCCCTACAACTATGCCAAAATTCGCTTATACACGAGTTATTTCCCCCGATAGGCAACTTTTGGTCTTCGTTAGGTAGGCTACTTGAAAACTACCCCTTGATAAAAAATAGTTAATTTTTTTGATAATATGAAAAGGATTTATATATTATTCCACACTCTCGAAAATGATTATCATATTGTTAAGGTTTTCTACCCCTACACCACCCCCAAATTAAAACAGTAAATACAGTATGTATTACATAGTAGAGCAAAGAAAGATGTGAATGTATAAGTCATACTGACCAACTTTAACTACCGGAGCAATACCGAAATCGCATGAATAAATTTGACTGTCCCAAGTGTCCCATACAAAACGGCAGCATACTCGAATAGCTTCAAAAAGAATCACTCCCCAACTCCTAATCGTTAAAGAGTTGGTCCTTCCTTCATCAGCTAGCTAACATGAAACGATAACTACTACTTGCAAACACTTGAATAGATTTCGAAAATGTATGAAATTTGTTATATTCAAAGAATTATCCTCCGGCTCCTAATCATTAACCCCTGGAACGCCGCTGCCATACATTTGCTTGTTGATTAATTACTTTAATTATTTTATATTATAGTACAAATGGCTTGTGACGGATCTGTCACTAGGCACTCCAGGGGTTAAGGAGTTATACCTTCCATCATCAGCTCACCAACGTGAGACTATGACCACCTAAAGGAAAATACTCGAATAGCTTCAAAAATTCATGAAATATGTTATATTCAAAGAATTATCCCTCAACTCCTAATCGTTAAGGAGTTGTACCTTTCATCATTAGATCACCAACTTAAGACGTTCATGACTAGACGCAAACACTTGATTAGACTTCGAAAAGAAATGAAAAATGTTATGTGTGCCTACAACATTTGAAGAGTTCCCTCGATTTCTCCAGGATCTCGTTATCAGATCTGGATTCGATGACAATGAAACCAACTAGAAGGTATACCCTTTTAAACAAAAACAGATTTTTTAAATCGGTCCACGCGTCTTCAAGTAATCGGGGAACATACACAAAAATAAAAATAAATATTTCGTCGAATTGTAAACCTCCTCCTTTTTTGAAGTCGGTTAAGAACCATTGTAAAGGTAATTAAGAGAGCTACAACATCCTTCATTGCAATATACAGTGTGTGGCCTACAACCGGGGTGAAAATTTAAACAGTGCATTAATAAGCTGATCAACAATCATTTCCACATTATTGTAATAAAAAAAAAAATTTTTTTTGTAATTTTTTGTTCATGTATTTTTCATTATTATGGGTTCATTTACTTGAATTAAAAGTTATCAATAACTTATCATTTTTGAATCATTGAAAAATGTACAATTTTTTTTTTAAAACCGTATCAAATTAGTGTAAAAATGCAAACAAAATTATTATTATGACTTCCTACCTGGTATACTATCAAGATGTCTTGCGACTGACAAGCTACGACATCGTGATGCCAAGATCCAGTACTAAAGGTCCATAGCTTTGAATGACAATATCTCCGAACTTAAACACTTTGAAACACCGGGACCTTTACAGGATTATTGCTGATAGTCTAAGGAGTCACTCATTTCATTTTTCTCCCGTGTTAAAGACCACACACTGTATAGTAAAATAGTTATTTTCCCCTCACTAGCTCGTAAAGTGCTCGTTTATCCTTTAATACGAACGTGTAAAAACGCATATTATTCACTTGTGTGGCAAAGTAATGACCTTGGTTTTGGAATAACAAAACGTAAAATGCTCATGGAAATTGTTCCATATTAATGATAATTAAATAATTTGTTTGAGAATTTAGTGTAAAATACAAACCTTTATATAATATGATGATTTTAACATATAAATCCTAAAATTCCATAAGTAACAATTGTTTTAGTGAATGATGATAAGATGACTAGATGCAATCACAAAACGCAGAAAATGTCAACGTCAACATTGTCAAAGAATATTATAGGTTATGATCTTTATTTACCGACTCGAACACGCATAAAAATAGTAAACTAAACAACTTTCAGAGTGTTCTGTTATAATTTTGTAAAAATAATGAATGAGAATGATTTAATAATGCATTGGCGTTTCTGCACACCAGCAACTACAGGAATGTGTTAAAATCGTGCTGCGTTTACTTTTTCGTGGTAAGTTTACTGCGACAAAATCTTGCATTAAATACATGATGCATTTGGAAAATTATTATCACTAACCCGATGATGATTGTAATGTGAACAAATAAGTACCTTTTTTGAGTTTCCTCGCTATAGTGAGGGGAAAAGTTTTGTGTTACACACGGGTGCAAATGTATTTTACTTCTCGTATGTTAAAACACTCGCTGCGCTCAGGATTCTATTTTAGAACCACTCGCTTCGCTCGTGGTTCAACTATAGAATCCTTTCGCTTGCTCGTGTTTCAATTTCATACTCGCGGGTAAAATACAACTTTGCACCCTTATAAAACAAATAACTATTGTTGTACAAGGGAGGAAAGTGGTTGTATAATCATCGCGCCAATATTGAGACCCGAGCTAGCGAGAGGTTCCATAGTTGAACCACGAGCGAAGCGAGTGGTTTAAAAATGGAATCTCGAGCGTTGCGAGGGTTTCAAGGCACGATAATTAAACAAACTTTGCTCCCATGTGCAACACAACATTTTTCCCCACACTAAAGTGAGGAAGCAGCTACAAACGTGTAAAAAAACAATCAATGCAATTGAGTAACAATCAATGCAATGAAACCTACCTACAATAATTAAATTGTCAAAATTTCTATGATGTTTAAGTATAAAATCTGTATCCGACAGCTAAAACATAAATGATTTTAAAAAATGTGTGAGGTAAACTTAAATTGCCTACTTTTTGGTAAGATATTACATAGGAAACTTTCCTTACAAAACTTTACATTCGAGTATTTTTTTATAAGTTGGCAACATTGACGTACAAGACGTCAGTGTTAGCGGGTTGCGTTCTGAATGTAAAAGTATACTATGGTTTTTGTCCAATATGATAAGATTTTGCGATAGGTTTTTATGAAATACTAAAAATCTAATTTATAATCTTGAATAAATGAAATAATCTGGTGTATGATAAAATTTTCATGGTGTCCCTCAAAAAATAATCAGCGAATCATAGCCATACCAGCGTTTGACGTTCAATGCTTTTGAACGTTTCACGGTTCATCTGTCAATTTACTTCCTTCACAAGTGATTAAAATGCAACTTCCCTCACTGAAATTAGTGACGGAAGTAGGTGTTTCCGAGCTAGTGTGGGGAAAAACCTTTTTTTAAAACGGCGAAGGGTTAAAGGGCTTAAGAGAGGCTCTGATTGCGCTGCCACGCGCTCTTTAAACAATCATATAGCAGTCAATTTTTGTTTGACAGAAAAAACAGGGAAACCAAATTGTTTGTCAGAAAATACCTTAATTTTGAATTAATACACTTTTATACGTATCTGTCGTCATTTATGAGATATTATTAAAACAAAATGGGTTTTAAACAAATTAGAAATTTCGTTTTTTATTTAATCGTGACTTTTTTTAAAAACTATGTGTCCTGAAGTAGCCAAACTGATACTATCTATCAAACTCTTCATAATAAAGTTAATTCTAGGCGGAATGCGATTAATTTTAATTTTAGTGGAAATTGCACTTCTGAAACCCATTGATTTAAAAGAAAAAAACTTTTTTATCACACTTGCTGTCTAAGCGCGCCATTACTTGCGCGCGTAGCGGAAGTAATAGAAAAGTGAAATTCCCTAGGGAGTAATAGAAATGTCAGTACGTCATTTAATAATATTATGTCTTAAAACTTATTTTTTGGTTAGCAAGTGTGATGAAAAACATTGTATGCATCACGGTCGGTAAGCGGAATACTAACTCGAGTCATAAAAGCCCTCCGCCTAACGGCGTCGGGCTTCTAACACTCTCGTTAGTAATTCCGTACTTACCTCCCTCGATGCACAATGTACAGTCAGCTTCAGAGATATGTGACCCCCCTAACTTGAAAAGTTTAACTCGCCGCTCGGCTAGCCGAGACTCAGTATTCCGATAGAATCTTACAAAAATTGTGTTACTTTGAAACATTCCACTGTGCCGCTAGCGGGGATCGATCCATAGACCTTAGTGATATGCCCGGTCTTACTCCGCCATACATTAGACCGGCTGTCATGCCACTGGGCTACGGATGCAGTTGCATATGGATGCAAAAATTCGAACCAGTTGCAGGTGTCGCAAAGTGCAAATGGCTCCAACTAACTATCATATATATGCGTCCCTGTTTGGCAAGCTTGTGTTACGTT
The DNA here is from genome assembly GCA_025490895.1 of Thaumatotibia leucotreta. NCBI lineage: Eukaryota > Metazoa > Arthropoda > Insecta > Lepidoptera > Tortricidae > Thaumatotibia > Thaumatotibia leucotreta. The sequence continues at coordinate 15,167 of JALPQI010029565.1, forward strand.
ATAGTATTGTCTTTGTTTATCAATATTTCCCTGCCCTCATATCATTTTCGAAGACGCTTAACAACGACTTTAAGTAATCACATTAAAGGTTAAAAATCAAGAGCAGGTAATTCAGTTTTGGGATTTCGTGTAGAAAAACGCCATTTGAGGGCAAGTTATAATTTGTAGTCCAAGTCATACCTGTCTCTGTTGTGTCGAAGCAATTACATTTTGTGAACTTTCTTTGCATTTTCAAGAAATTTATTTTAACAACTCACGTTTTTTTTTCGATTTTTGATCAACAATATGGTGCGACTAACAGTTTTTATGAAAGCCAAAATCGTAAATCTCTGGGAAGAAAACAAAAGTATTAAGGAAATAGCACGAACGTTAAATATTACGGTAAGTAACTATTGTAACTAATGAGATTTTTTAATCACTTTACTGAATAAATGTAAATGTAAAATTGGATTAGCCAATAAGATAAGCTAACAGATGTATTGTGTGTAGATATATAATAGTTATTAATTATTATAGATAATATACCTATTTGATATATTTTTTAACAGGGTCTGTTTAGAAAAATCCCTAACAAACAAAACACATCGTGTATTTTTTAGTTAGGTAACTTAAGATTGTTTCTCCATAATGGGTGTGTTTTTAAATGTTTTTATACAAGATCGAGGCTTACCAATGTATTTCCACTTCTTCAAGAATTGTCCTATAGGTATATGTTAGTATTTTTTTCTGTTACTTTATTTAGAGTTTAAGTAAGGTTTTAAAATAAAATCAGTATATAACTTTTTTTCCCGAGTCTGCTGAAAACGTAGTAGGTATGCCTAATACGCATTATGCCAACCGAGAAATAGTCGCACAAAGACTTAAGGCTATTTTGTGTTCAGTTATTTTACAGATTTGTAAAATTAAAAATATAATGATTATATTATATTTACATATTGTTTTACGCGTATTTTCATTTGCAGAGAATCACAGTTCGTAGGTGGTTAAGACGTTTCCAAAAACAGGGAGACGTGGAATGTGAGAAACCAGGTCCCCGTCCTACAGCTTACACTGATGAGTCTGAGCGTCATCGTAATATAGTGAAAATACATATTGATGCTCCATTTACCAGTACTCGCACTACTGCGGAAACTTTTGAAGTGTCACTTAGCACGGTTAGAAGACACCTTCATGCTGCTGACATACACAACTATAAGCCAGCCAAAAAAATAAGTTTAACTGACGGACATCGAAACGCACGTATAACTTTCGCAAAAAAATACGAAAATTTCGATTGGGAGAACGAAATCGTCATTTTCCACAGACGAAAAATGTTTTAAATCCGACAAAGATGGCCGAAAAATATTGTGGCGGAGAAGTGGAGAGAGGTTCAACCCCAAAAATATGCTAGACCTTAGAACAAGCGGAAGGATAACGTTAGGTAAAATATATATATTTTTTTATGTTATGGCTTGGTATGAGAGGGTAAACGATATTTATCAGAGTAACTTTTTTTCAGCGTATTATGGGTGGATGTCGTCCATGGGCCCTGGTGAGCTTGTAGAAGTTGGAGGCCGAATGAATGGTAAACGATACCTTGAGGTATTGCGTGACGTAATGCTGCCATCAGTTCGCGTCGCCTACCCTGAGGGCCAAATTTATTTAGTGCAAGACAATAGTGCCGTGCATCGGTCCCATGTAGTGCAAAACTGGTTGTCTTCTCAGACAGATATTACAGTGTTCGATTGGCCTTCGAAAAGTCCTGACCTAAACCCAATCGAGAACTTGTGGGGTCAAATGGTGCTTAACTGGGACCCTACCCAAGTTAGATCAAAAAAAAATCTAGATGAAGAAGTTCACCGGACCTGGGAATTGTTGAGGAACACGGATACCTGTTCTAACATGGTGACGAGTATGAAAAGCCGATTAAAGCAAGTTGTAGAAAGTGACGGATATCCTCTTCGCTATTAATTACCTACTCACACGCATCTGGTAACTGTAGTTATCAGCCATCACCCTTATTACCTAGGAGATAGAGGTCAATAAATATTCTCAAGCGGGTGATTAATATACCTAACTCTTGTGCTTCCATTTGTGTTATAGGTATTTCTCCACTATTGGCGAAATAATTATCATAGGCAAGTTAAAACAAATGAATAAATCTTCCGTGTCAGACATGTTATTCATGTCATTAAGGTCGATAATAACTCGACAGGTTTAGAATCTGTTATACCTACCTATTAGAAATAGAATGATGGGAGTAACCTTGCAATTTAAAAGTATTCACACAAATTAATTAACTAAACTTATTAGAAAGACACATCAGCATTCAATTACATACCTATTCAAATAAAATAGTTAACATTATGAACGAGTGAGATTGTTCAAAATATTAACTTATTGTTTTTTTCCCTAATAGTTAGACCCCGAAAATAGTCTTTGCAATAAAAAAAGATTTGACGCACGGTTTCAAAAAACAGTTCCCTGTAGGTATTTTAAAGATATGTAATTTAAAGCACAATTGTATCATCAGCATCACATTTTATACGACATTATTGTCTCTAAATGTGGTCAGGAATACACTGTTAAAATCCGTCGGCCTATGCAGGCCCATGGTGTATATAAAACGCGTCATCATTATCTTCATTGCGTTATTCCCGGCTTATGCCATGGCTCAGTTAGCCTGGGGTCCGCTTTGACAGCTAATCCCAAGCTAATATTGGAGAACGGTGCATATAAAACGCATATTTTTTTTAATTGGAAATTTATATATTGATGAACTACAGTTCCCTGTATCGAATATGGCCCATTAGTGGAGAAAGCCCGTGTTTAAATTTTTTTTACAGTGCTGACGCTGCAGGAGATGAATATTGTTATCTTTGATAACATGTGGTTTCTCGCTGTAACGTCAAAGTTTTCGTTGAGGTTATTTCAATCAGAAAGAAAAGTAACGTTGTGGTTTTTGGCATGTCACATGGTCGAATCTAAAATTTATTGTAATTTACCTATGCAAGTTATTCTTTTGTGCAATTAATTAATGCATGTTTTTGTGCAAGACTCACTTAATAGGAAAAAGTTGGAAAACATTTTTTTTTTGACGCGGATTAAATAATTATACGCAGAAGATCGTATTAATAAGCTAAAACCCGTTTAAAAAAAAAAATGTCTTCAACATATTATTTATACTTTAATTTCTAATAAGATTACGAAAATGATAAACCCTATACATGGATAAGATGATTTTTGTAACCATCTGTAGGTATAAACGCATATGTTTTTGTAAGACATTATTTTTGAATAGCATGAAAATAGTTATACCTATTGAAGCCTTGTTATCTCGGGGGTACTGTAACTAGTTAACTACTACATACTCTTATTCACGGCTGCTTAAAAAAAAACTGTGATTGTACGGAATTGAAATGTATGAAAGTAAATAAACCGCGTGGGGTTTGTAACACATAACGTCTTTAAAAAACATATTTCCAGTCCAGTCTGCGATAAAAACTGTGTCGGATACGGCACGTCACTGCAAATCTGCAGCATCGCCTTTGTAGGTGTGACCGCACTTCAAAAAGCCTAGGATCCGCTTTAAATATATTATGCCATTTAAAACAATATTATTTTAATAAACCACAAACGTTACTTATTTACACAACGGAGAAATGTTAAAACATTGATACATTAGATTAAAAATTTGAAGGTAGTTACTTCTTAATTTTACATAATTCATGTTGCTAAAGCAATTCGGATATTTGCTTATCTATCTTAAAGATACATCGTATAATATAACAATAGATAGATAAATGTTTATTTCATGAAAAGCAATTACATTATAAGTTAGCAATATATATGTAAAAACCTGATCAACTAGCTGGGTAGATCATATAAATAGAATAAAACTTTCTCATAATTCCAATTCACCCCGAAATATTGATATTGTAAACAGTTTTTTTATAAACCAATAAAAAATAATCAACATTCGTATTTTTCTTTTATTACCCATTTCTCATAATAATATTTTCAGCATAATATATCTAAAACTAATAACACAAATAAATTGCAACGTGTTGTATAAAAAAAAATACAAAAAAGTTTGAATCATCATGATATTTGAACCAGGAACCTC
>JALPQI010029569.1:0-10908 GCA_025490895.1 Thaumatotibia leucotreta
TTCACGCGTTCTCATAAAATCGCGAAATATCCTTCAAGTTCGTTAGTATGCATGCAAGCAATCATCGGATTCATTTAAATTTTGACAGGTTTCGTAATTGACAAATGATGTCAAACATCGCCCGACACACGTCTGCTGAGTGTAATAAATATATTTTCTATTTTTAGTTCCGGCAACGGGACTTTGACACCTATGTTAATACTTTGCCTATTTGGGCGGATTTTTATTTTGCTGTAGTTTTTCTAAATTTTCCAAATTTGGATTTTTCCATATTTTTTCTACACAGAATCGCGAGCTCTTTCGATCCTCATTAGCAGAAAAAAGTGTCCCGAGAATTCCATATTTTTTTTGTCTTCCACTGAGTTACGGTCGAAGAAAGTGTATGAAAAATAGTAACTCAAAAGATTTTTTTTTGGGACACTTTTTTTATTTCTATCAGGATCGAAAGAGCTCGTGATTCTGAGTAGAAAAAATGAAAAAAAGTCCAAAATTGGAAAATTTTAAAAAATTACAACAAAATAAAAATCCGCCGATTAATTAGCGTCAAAATTGTCAAAATTGTAAGAGAAAACAAAGGGTAAAACGGGACTCTAAGGTTCCTCTGTCTGTCTGTCAGTCACAAGGCTATATCTCGTGAACCACGATAGCAATGAAACCCTTTTTTAAAGTAGGTTTTCAAGTTGACATAGTAGGTGCCAAAATAACAGGTCACATGTCCGACATATTAAAGTCCAAGCCACACGGGATGCGTGTGCGCGTGTGCGTAGCGTGCGCGTTGTAGTTTATGTAAATGTCATATTAGATGGCACATCGCTTGCTGGTCGTATTTACGTATCGAGAAAACGCTCGTAATAGTACATTACTATAGAGGATGGGAAACGAAGGGTTACAGGCCAAGTAGATATATCTGGCCGACAGAACTAAGGAATTGAGGATGGATTGTATAGTGCTTTTCTCAAACTTGCCATGAAATAAAACGAACTGATTTCGCCGAACCATATATTTACTTGTAAAATATACCAATAGTACAGTATCGTATAACACTAAAAAAACATTAGCGCCTAACTTTTTTTAAATCTGTTTGAGGTGTCATTTCACCTGGTGGTATAGACATTAGTTCTAAGGTTTTTTTTTTCTGTAGCTGAATGTTAAGACTTAGTGTCACAATGTGACGTTTCAAAACAAAAGACAATTTGTTTGCAGTCCTAGGTGTGAAAGAAATACATAAAAATATATACGTAATAAATTAAAAAAAAAAAACATTTCATCTTAGCACATGACTACATGACACCGGATACATAGTATTTCCGGGTTTAATTTAAAGTAAGTAACATCAACATTCCGTAGCAAGTTTGAGAAAACGTTATTTGCCAACTCATACGGCTACTGACGAGTGACCGGATGTTGCAAGACTCGTGCAACGCTGCACCCAGATACGAGTCAGCGGAAATAGGAACTCGGTAGTAGATCAATTATCAGCATATAGCATTCGCGATCGAATTATACGCGTCAGGTGTAATTTTTCATAGAAAATCGTCGCTTACGCAACCTCAGATCTACAGCATTGAATTCATGGGAATGTCACCTTTCCTTGACTCTGAATACGGATGTTTTTTCCATCAAGCGAGTTTTGCCGGTACGAGGTTGAGAAATAATAGCGGAGAAATACTGCAAACATGCTGATTGGATATATTTTATAAATATTTCTCCAAGACTCCATTTTAATCAGGCTGTATCGGAATTTCCTTGTTTATACCTATTATCACGAATGATCGGCGATGGTGAGCTGTTTGTCTTATAATAAAATACATAAATAAATATCATGGGATAATCCGACACAAATGAACCTAGTGCCACACTAAGCTCAATTAAGGCTTGTGTTGTGGGTACCAAGCGACGATACACAGGTTGGAACCGACCGACTATCCTTCCCGCTACCGACCGAGAAAAATTGAAGCCCTCACAAAAGTGAGTGATTAGTGAGAGAGAATAGTATGGAAAAGTCGATTTTGTACGTTTTCGATGTTGGTCTCATACTGAAAGTTCATCGTAATGGTTTGGTAGACAGGGAAGGATCGTAGTTCCGTATTTCTAACAATGTGGTTTTGCTTTCGTTAGCGTTACTTTGGCATGGTTCTCGAGTAGCCTAGGATTCAAATTGGTTAATTGTACAGTCAACGTCAAAGATATCGTTACGGTTTAGGTGCCAAAAATATATTTACACGACTTTATTGCCTTGACATTAAGGTCGTGGAAATATATTTTTGGCACCTAAACCGTAACGATATCTCTGACGTCGACTGTACACGGCATAATTATATGTATTGACCAAATAGGTAAATTGGCGGAAACTTCTTAATTAGCACGTCAGACGTCACACGCGACAGACAACACAGTAGAATCCATTTCGGTTAAGCGAAGGTATTTTATTAAATATTTGTAGACAAATTCTTAAAGGCCTTCGATGGTATGACAGAGACAGATCTCCTCGCTGAATATATACTATGGAAACTTAATAAGCTAAGCCCTATTTAGACTGTTCGAGTTACATTTCTGACACCAGACACGTAATGAATTCAACCGCAGATCAAATACAGCAATGTAACGAAAATAACATACCAGATATGGCATCTCTAAATGATACAACACTGCATAACGTATCACTCTAAAAATAGTTTTAATCAAAACGATGAAGAAGTAAGGATTGAAGAGGACGAGGACGAGGTGCCAATTAGTGATGTGCCGTTTACCCAAAACTGAATGGGGAATATTCCCAAACGGTAACTTTCCCTTTACCACATTACATTTGGAATTCGCCGGGAACGGGAAATTCCATATTCCGGTGCCAATGAATGGTCTCTCTATTGAGGATGCAGAAGATCGGCCAAGTGGAAGCAAAAGATACGAAAGGCGGTACTGGTCGGTATATAACGCCAGAATGATGATTATGATGAAGAAGTATGATCTTTCCTAACACAGTATTGGGAATATTCCCAAATCGTTATTTTCTTCAAAGAAACATTTAGTATTTACCTGACAGACTGCAAAATAACTGTTTCTATACGCTTTGGAAGCGCTTTTAGTTTGGAATCCGGGTAAAAATAATTAAACAAACACCGTCAGATTACATAAACATTATGCGATATAAAAGAAAGATTCACGAATATTTGGGCCGATTCGACATTACAGTCACACAACTAAGACAAAAAAAGATTAGGCTCTCCCTCAATAATATCGAATCCGTGACCACTAAAGATTACATATCGCACGACACTATAAAAGGGATTTTATTAAACGCGTCGTCATATCCGAGGTTCGGTTTCAAACTAATAAATAGGTCAAAGGCACAGGCGAAAAGGAAAATAAAATCAGGGACCGAAATCGAAAGGCGCTATTATTGCAACAAAATTTGTCGATTTCAATAAATATAACACCGAAGATGTGGCACACGTTAAAAGTACAGAAGGACCACTGGTTTTTATCACGATTACATTTGAGTCATTTAAAACGCTCTCTTTTTATGTAGAATAAGCTTTTTTGTCAATGTTTCGAAAATTAAGTAGCCCACTTGTAGTTGGGCATTTTCGCGAGAAGAGATCCAAAAAAAATTTTTTTTAAGGTAGGTAAATTTAATGTTTTTCCTACTCAGAATAACGAGTTCTTTCAATCTAGGAGAAAAAAAGAACAAGAAAAAAATGGTCCCACATTTTTCATACATTTTACATGCTCTCCACTTTGTAACCGCTGTACAAAGTGTTTGAAAAACGGTTACGTAATAGAAACAAAAAGTTGGGACACTTTTTTCTTCTAGTAGGATCGAAAGAGCTCGTGATTCTGAGCAGGAAAAACATAAAATTTACCTGTTTCAGAAAAATAAGTTTTTGGATCTCTTCTCGCGAAAATGCCCAGTTACACGTATTTTATTACTGAATTAAAAATTACTTAACTAGGATTCGAATCTGCCGAAACAATACTTAAATATGCGACAAAATGATCACGTGAAAAATATTTTTACAAAGGATTCGAAGTTTTCAGCTATCACGTAATTTTTTTTACATCACCGATAAGAAAAAGCCGCACTAGATCGTGCGAATTCAACAATCAATAATAAAATAAATTAATTAATAAATATTATCTTGGGATATCTTACACAAATCGACCTAGTCCAACGGTAAGCTCAATGAAGGCTTGTGACGTGGGTACCAAGCGACGATATTTATTATAATAGATAGATACATAGAAACTTAAATACAATAAAAAATATTAAAGATAAATACCCTCGCTGGGATTTGAACCTGGAACCTCTAGCTTCGTAGGCAGAGATAATAAACTGCAAACCGTATCAAATCAAAATCATTTATTTGCAGTAAAACATATTGAAATGCATGCAAATATAGTACCTATCTACACAAATGGTTGGTATAAATTGACGGCGTTTAATTTTCGAAGCGGACCCACTGTTTCCTCATTCTGTTTGCAACATTTGACCCAGCTTGCTCGCGTGTTAGCATTTTTTGTGTTACCTTCCTTTTTTCAAAGGGACAGTGAATACGGGCATTAGATATGCTACTTTACGCGACTTTACGTCGACATTATTGCAATATTCAATTTGAGACTGTTTCGAGAGGTCGAGTCTCCCGGGTCAATATTCCCATGAGAAAGCAAAAAGTCGTAAGTGCTTTGCGGATATTATACCGGGTGCCCTAAGATTATGGGACATGGAGGGAAAGTACAGATGACTTTATTTTATTTTGATTAAATAATACAGCATTAAGATTTTCAATAAAAATCTAGCTTTTTGTAGGTAATCGGACCTACTTTAATTTTATGATTTTTTTTGATGATGTCATTCGAAAGAATGGATAAAAAATATAGATTTTTCTTAAGAAACATAGTAATCTAAAACTAAAAGGATAACCAAAAATCATTGGATAAAAAATCGAAAAAAAAATTGTAGATGGTCCGATTTCCGAAGCAAGTAATTTTTTTAAAGTGCAGTTTTATTTGCCTTTAAAAATAACATAAAGTCTTCTTTGAGCAAAATATTCTCTCTAGAATATTTAAGGTACTTTCCCTTCATGTCCCATAGTCATGGGACGCCCTGTATAGACTTAAGTCTCTTTGTGATTCCTAAAGAGCAGGTAGCCGAGTATTAGCATCAGTTGCGCAAGCGCAGCATTCAAGAGGGCTGTCAGTAGGGTTGCCAACCAAAGATTACAGATATGCGGGATATTCGCGAATTCATTGCGGGACTTAGCTGTAAAATGCGGTACAGGAATGACATTATCATTAAACAATAATGCTTAATTTCAGGTCGGTTAAATTTAGATGCACAGTTATACACGTTCAGTACACTGTGCTCGCAGGCTATAGTCGCCGTCGTCGCGGTACATTCAAATTAACATGTCGCAATCTTAAATGCTTTCATTTACGTATTTATATTATTATTTTAGTATTTTCAGTTTAGTATTCCCTGAAAAGCGGGACAACTGGCGTCCCGCGTGAAGCCTTTGCGGGACCCATACTTTAGGGCCCCAGAAACGGTACGTCCCGCATATAGCGGGCCAGTTGGCAGCCCTAGCTGTCAGTAGCTAAGCGGGCGGAGTGTTCGTATTTATCTTGATACAATTTTATTGATTAACCTTTTAACCGCCGTAGTCTGATATATGGGCGAATAACGAATATTGGATATCATACCTAATACAAAAAATATTTTCGTTGGTTTCATTCTATCATTTAGACAATTGAGTTTGAATTCAACAAGCATACAGGATTCAGGCATCAACACATTTTTAAATAACTTCACCTTTTGTTTGATTTAACTTTAAAAGCTGATTCAACTCGAAGATTTAACTTTAAAAGCACTCGTTTAAGTATTTCTCGTCGCGACGTATATTATAGGGTTATAAATTAAAATTGCATTAGGCCAGCATTAACGTCTCATCAACAGTTCGAAACTAACAAAAGACGAGTGTTTTCGCTAAAAGTCACCACCGCTAATAAAGCTGTGGGCTGATTTACAAAAGACAGTAAGTGTATTTATCACAATAAAACTTTTGAGTCGTTTTCCAAGGGAATAATACAGAGACATCAAGAGGACGTTGGTCTAAACAAGATTTATGGGCGAGTGAATAATCTGCATATAAATCTGGATGCACAAAAAAAATGCCAAGTAAGTGTGCGTGGGAACAAAGTGTAAGAGTTCCGTAGCGAATTTTTTACATCTTTCAAAGTGAACAGATGAACTGCAAAAACGATTTTTCCCTAAAATATAAGAATACCAAATTGAATCGTGTTTTCTGAAAGGACGTTTCTCGAGCCTTTAAAACATGAGTAGATGATGAGATTGATGAGAAATCCAGTCAATATTATATATCAAATCTGATTTTACATTCCTTTGACGTGGTGAGAGACATTCCTGAGGATCTAGGGTAGACGTGTGCGCCGCGCCGGCGTCACGCCGCCGCCGACCTTTTTCGCCACGCCGCCGCCGCCGACTTATGGTCGGCGTGAAATCGGCGTGGCCTTGACTGAATAACAGACTTATTTCTTATGGGTTAATTACTAAATACTAAGCTTCGTATTTGCTTTATGTGTTTACATAATGCTCTTGTGTAGTAAATAAAATATCAGGCTATCGAGTGTCATCACTCATCGCACGTACATACTTAGGCTCCACGATATCCAGCCTCCCGAACAAGCCCGTTTCGGTTTTTGCATAAGCAACGGCAGGTTATACGGAAGACCGAGAGGTATAACTTGCTCCTCTGGTTAACGTTCGTGGCCTATGAAGCATTTGAATCGATCGAGACGTTTATAAATAAGGGGTTACCTTATTCATAAACAAATACGATACACTATTTCCAGCGGTACCAAGTAGACTTTTCCTCCTTGTGCCGATACCACAATGCCGGAGTCGTGATTATCAAGTCATCAATTTCTCTTTTACGATCTTCCGCCAACGGCCCGGATCTTCGGCAGCGTGGACCGTTTCAGTAACCTGAATGTTGAATATGGTGAGTATCGTGCGGTTCGAAACCCATAGCATTGAAGCGAGGAGTACCCATACCATTGCAGTATATCAAAACTGTTTTTGGTTTCTTTGGGAGATGCCTTCAAGATTTTGGTCTAGAAAGGGCTTTGACAATAACATCAATAGTGAGTATATCAGTTATACCACCCACGTTCGGTTCGCCGACTATAAAGTAATTATGGCTGAAACCTTGGAGAACTTGAGCACTATACTCATTGATGTCTGTAGAGCCCCTGAATGCGTTGGGCTTATATGAATATATGAAATATCTAGAATTTGTGATACAAACTCCAGTCAAGATCTAAGCTCAAAGTCGACGAATATGTGTGCAGAAACAGACAGCTGGTCGAGTTGGGTGGATTTAACTTTGAGAAAAAGGTCAATAGTAAAGTAGTGCCGGACAGCACAATATCTTCTCATTCAATATCCCGCAGTATATTTTTTTCGACGAAATTCTTCGACCAAGTGTTACTTACGGCTCTAAAACGTGGTAGGTAACTATGGGCTTAGTAAAAAGATGACTTAATGAGCTATTTAATTGATGGAAAGATAAGTTCTCTACGAGATTGAAATAGGAATGGTTGAGAGCCGTAGAATAACTGAAAGCACCAACGTAGCTCAAAAAATGTGTGACCTGAATTGGCAGTGGACTAGACATATTGCGCGCAAAATTTCCGTTGGGGCAGGCATTCCTTAAAGGCAATCATAAACTTGTCGAAAGGAAAGCTCCCAATATGATGGACCGATGACCTGACAAAGATAGGTGAAATCTATTGGATGTGGGCTGCGCACTATTTATCCTTATGCCATGCTATGATAGGGGATTTGGGGACTTAATTTCCATCGGCAGATAATGTGTATCATTATTATCATCATAATATAACGAAGATGAATATAGTTAGTCCAAGCCCAGTTTTTGTTGGAAATACATATTATGTTAAGGCTTGTCCACGAACTAAAGTAGATATTGCCGTATAATTCATTTTTTTTAATGAGACCATACCTTTGATACCTTTGCATGGATATTATTAGAAAGAAGAAAGAGCTCTTCTCGGACGCTGTGTTTGATATTATGGACTTTTATTTAAACTTCTGAATTTTAGCAGTGTTTCTTCTTATTTTACCATTTTGGGTCATTTAGTTTCCCAATGGGTCTTAACTAAATTACAATATCGATATTATAATAAAATAAACTGTGAATCTCGTGTCTGCAATTTTAATTAACTATTTCAAGTCTAACATTGTTGAAATCTGTGCAAAAGATCGCACTTATTTGGGCGTGAACTTTTGCATTAAGCATTATCTGAAGTTATTTTGATTTTGTCGACTTTTAAGCAAATGCTTTCGGATATTGGCTTGTTAAACATAAAACAGTATCAATTTACGGTCCCATGGCTGTTAGAATTACTTGGTGATGATGATGATTGTGTAACAGGGGAGACTGATTTTACGATGGCTACTTATTTTTTTTTTTATGTTGGCACAACAAAGTGGCTCCACTCCACCTGATCTTAAGTGAAAAGTAGAGCCCAAATCGCGGCGGCAACGAACAGGAGACAATCAGTAACCTGTTAGTTGCCACCGCCTTGCTGGCCCGCTAGATGCTTCTTCACGCTTCGTTTAAAGGGTCCTAACTTATAGGTATGCGGAAACACATGTGCCGGTAAAGAATTCCACTTTTTAATAGTCCGGCATATGAAGGAATTACCTTCTTAGTACGCGTGGGAATATTTTCCACGGTGAAGGAGTGACACCGCAAACCGGCACGTGTGGTTTTATAACGGAAAGGGGCGGGCGGGATCAGGGAAAATAACTCTTCAGAACACTCACCATGGTACAGGCGATAAAAAACGCTCAGAGAACCAATGTCCCTACGTAGTTGAAGGGGTTCAAGGTGTCTGGTAACCTTAGAGTCGCCTATAATACGAACTGCCCGCCGCTGCATCCTATCGAGAGCATCGAGTAGGTATTGGGCGGACCCATCCCAAAGATGAGAGCAGTACTCCACGCAAGACCGAACTTGTGTCTTATAAAGAAGACAAAGCTGGTCGGGCGCAAAGCACCGACGCACCCTATTCAGGATGCCCAGCTTTTTTGATGCTGTGGTAATTAATGACTCGATGTATTTATTTTGATTTAGATTGCAGCGTATATCCATGCCAAGCATATTTCGTGGACAAGCTTTAGAACATGATGGGAACAGAAAACTGTTATCTACAGTGTGTTAACATGAGGCAGGCTTTTATTTGAACCGAGGATTGAGATGCAGATTCTTAGCCAAACCATGTGCATTATTTGTTTAAAAATCCTAATTTTAAAAGTAATTATCTTTCTAAGAAAAGTTAATTGAGAAGCAATGTACTTCAAAATAAATCGCTAATTGGCACTTGACAATGACAGATCGCAGCCACTCGCAACGTTTGACAACTAAGCAGTACACGCGTTACATTGATCGTTCGAACGAAATAAAAATAATTGTTCAGTTAATTTAAATATTTGTCAACTCTTAATACTTGAAAACGATTGCCAGTAATGCGTATTATTACCCATTTTCGTAAAAGCCTGGGTCATGGTAACACACTGTATAGATCAGATGGTGGTTAAGGTGGTCATTAGTGGTGTTTATTGAACATTTATGTTTTATCTATCTCAATTATAACAAATAATACGATAGAATTCCGCTTTTATATTGAAGTGACCTTCACGCCGATTTCACGCCGCCGCCGCCGACTTTTTGGCAAACGCCGCCGCCGACCATTTTGACATCGGCGCACACGTCTAATCTAGGGTTCTAATTGGTAGACTGTGCATACCGATCAAGCTGAAATTCCTAAAGATATCGTACTTAGGTAATCGTTGTTACGAACCTGACTACAATGAAGGTTTTTTTAATCTCACGCTATTTGGGTGTCCCTAAGAGTCTCCCCAAATCTATAGACGCGAATTCGGCTAAATCTATTTATGAAAATCTTAATTACTACGCAATAAGCGAAAAAGACTCAGACGACACCGATCGACAGTAATATTACGGCGCGATTTGTCTTAAAAATGCGAAAGCGTCGATAGGTTCACCCTAAAAGTCAAAATGGCCATGGGTTAAAACACAGCCACAATATCTCCTCGGCTATCGCATAACCCAGTGTGTGACCCAGGCGAACGTATCAATGGCAATAATTATAAAAAAATCGTGAAAAAGATCAATATAACCCCAATCTAAACCGCGTTTTTGGCGTTAGGCCACGGAACTCCACTGAAACCGTGTGCGTTTTTGCACAAAAAACGTGCGAATTGCTAATTACACCTTTATTCTCAAATTTCGTTTTATGGTTGTATAAAAATGGTGCAATTAGACACAGGGGCAAATGCAGACGCATATCGGCAATAACTTTTATAGCATCGAGAATAAATGCTTTTGATACTGAATTAAAGAATCCGCCAGTGTTTTTGACTTTTCCTCAGATTAGACATTATTATAACCTATTTATTCACTTTGAAAAACTCATACGCGCTTCTAGTGATTGAAGTATAATTGGGCGGATTTTTACTTTGTTGTAGTTTTTTCAAATTTTCCAAATTTGGATATTTTCATATTTTTTCTACTCAGAATCGCAAGCTCTTTCGATCCTCATTAGCAGAAAAAAATGTCTCAAGAATTACATACATTTTTTTGTCTGCCACTGAGTTCCGGTCGAAGAAAGTGTATGAAAAATAGTAACTCAATGCAATTTTTTTTTTGGGACACTTTTATGTCTATCAGGATCGAAAGAGCTCGTGATTCCGAGTAGAAAAAATGTAAAAAGTCCAAATTTGGAAAATATTAAAAAACGACAACAAAATAAAAATCATATATCTTGTCATAAGACGGTCACCTAATA
>JALPQI010029570.1:0-10382 GCA_025490895.1 Thaumatotibia leucotreta
GATTTTTACAATTATTTACCCCCTTACCTCCCGTGCTTACGTAAATATTTTTCTTCTGGTTTTTTTATTAATCCATAAAAGCAGCAGCTATCATTTTAGAAATAAGAAAATAGGCTTAAGAAAATTTTAAAGGTGGATATTGTTAATTTATTGTCTGTGGTTTAGTATATTTTTCTTTGTGGGTAGTTTTGTACTTATCTTTCTTATTTTGATGGAGGTAGATCTATCAAATTTCCTCCATTGTCAGTCACCCGCAGACCACGAACCCTGTAAAGTGTTCGAAACGTCGGAATGAAGTTAAAGTTAGTTAATATACGCGAGTTTATCCGTTTTCATAGTTTTATTTCATGTATTGTATGTTTAATCCAAGCGGTAGAAGCCAGCCGAAGAAAATATTAAATATTTAAGACTGATATCTAAATACTCTTAAAATCCAATGCAACATTAGCCACGATTTGTCATTACAAGTTGAATCCGAATCGTTGCGTCTGTAGCTCCCCGCTTCGCGTAGTGTTGCCACGTAATCTGATCGGGACTTCCCGAAGTTATATGCACTTGTCAAAAACGCGTGCGCCGTGCCGCAGTGTTGCCAGATGCTCCGCATTTCCGCATTTTTCTCCGCAATTTCGTCTATACACGTTCGCTGCGGCAGTTAGGTAACTGCGCAATTAACCATACTTGTACGGGGTTGCGGGGACCCCGTACCGCAGCGAGCGTGTTAATCCGCAATCCGCTTTCTGGTAATGCGGATCCGCATTTTTTTAACGTGCAATTTTTATGGGAGAAAATGCAACAGTGTAAAACCCTGGTCAGGTCTGTGAGTTGAAAACCGCGCCAATTTCAAAATTTCTATGGGCTGGCCAGCCCCATACAAATTTTGAATTACGCGCTGATTATAATTACATTCCGCTATTTGATTTTAGTATAATTTAAATATTGTGTTTTGTTACTTGTCATTTTTTTAGCGTCACCTATTCTAAGTTTAAATTACTTTTATTCCGCTTCCTTAGGTTGTCTGGAAGAGATCGCTTTTTAGCGATAAGCCATTGTTATATCTGTACCTGTAACACTGTACATCTGTTTTTTTTAACTGTATTTTGGTGTGCAATAAAGAGTATTGTATTGTATTGATTTCAAAATCCGCAGTTTTGAAGCGTAGCTTCCGCTTTTTACATTTCAGTGTCTGGCAACACTCCCGTGCCGTCTTAACAATAACACATTCATATTGCTTATCGTTTTAGCGATTACATTACAAGAACAATACGAGTATTTACATTAGTTTCCTATTTCTTACGTGGTGGTCGTGGAGTGTGTGTAATATTGCGCCTAATAAGTAACCTTATAGGAAGAAAGAATGTCTAAACTGTAAGTACCGCAATACATAGTGAAATTTTATTGTTTTTTCCCCGTTTAAGGGTATCGGATTAGAAAAAAATGCAATAAAAAAAATCTGGAGCTTCGGCTAATTTGAACCATGTTCCACTGTTTCCATCGGAACCCGATACTAAACAAGCCTTTAAATACAGAATAACCCTTTTTCATCTCATGCAAGGTGCTAGTGATTCTGCATAATTTGTATTCGGGTCAAAATTATTTTCGTTAACTTGTTTCATACCACTATGTCACGGTGTTAGTTGCTGTTTCGACTCAGTATACAGGGTGCTCGCGAGGAAACCGCAAGATTTTAACTATGCATTTTAGACATCAAAATAAACAAAAAATATTATGAGACTAAATAAATGTCAAATTCCACAAAAAAAAACTTTTTTTTAAGACTTTTCGAATACTTTTTAACATTTCCAATACTTTTTATCACAACAACAATTTGTGAAAATTAATTAATTAAAATTTTTTTTTAGGGACAGGTTTTTCGTCAAGTCTATTCTTATTTTTTGATTGTCAGGCAAAAGGTGTGGTAATATTAGAACACATTGTGGTAGCATTGTAATCAAAAAGGAGTTTTATGACGAGTCACGTCGAAAAACTTTTTCCGAAAAAAGGTTAATTTAAGTTAGTTAACCAAGGCGAATCCAGGAAATTTTATATAACATTAAATACTCTAAATTATGCTCAGGAATTCCGCTTTAAAATTATGCGGGTTCCTCGCGAGCACCCTGTGCAAAAAAAAACGGTGCACTTGTATTTCTTTTTCACGCTAGATTTTAATCCATACATCATAAATTGAAAACAAAATATCATCTTCTACAAAAATCACCACTGCGTCACGTTTTTTAGGGACACAAAATAAGACAACGAAAAGAACTTTGACCCATTCCTCATCTCGGGCCAATCAACTGTCTTCATGCAGTTTATTTGTTCAATGCAAAATTATTAATGGTTGGACTGTTTGTGGCCTAAGGGAACGTCAGTATGGAGTCCATAACATAATCCATACTATGGACTATGTTATCACAAAATGTGGGGATTATTTATTAATATTAATTGCTGTGAATTAGTTGACGCACTCACGCGTACGAAAGTAAAAACTTTCATACAAATTCAGTAACAATTATCTCTGCTGTATCACGATAAAAATTAAACAGAAAACACTAGAGTGAGTTAAAAATGGCTTTATTTACTTACTCATCTGTCATGTTGATGTTTTTTATCACAACGAATGATTTTTTTTACAAACGGCACGGAAAAAGTTGATTAACTCATTAATGAGGGTTTTCTCGAAAACGTGTGCCACTAATTGGCGCCACTTAGCCGTAAGGTCCCACTAAGAAACACAATTATCTAGCCCCAAAGAAAAACTAACTAGGTAAAAGGTATTTTAATTTTTGTATATAATTTTAATAACTCATACAAAACATTTAAACACGAAACTATGGGCGCTGTGAGAATTTAGACAAGTTTCTGGATCTGACGCCTCAGTGCCGCCGCCCTGGTGAACGTCATTTCAGAAAACTCTCATTTATAAAGTTTAATTACTCGTATGTAGGTATTCTATACTTTTCAAGATTTTTCCTATTTTCAGAATCAAAACCATTAGAATAACATATTTTCAATATAACTAAATGTATAATATTCATACTCATACTCATATTGTTTATTTGCGTTAAGTACATGTACATGCAAATATACAGTTTCTTTACAATATTTACAAGGTATGAAATTAATGCTTCTGGGTAAATCCATGGTAACTTGCGTTACATTTAGAACGCTAAGTTGTCAAACAAATGTTATTTGTGGCTTGATTAATACTTAAATATCCTTTTTTGCTGGCGGAATAGGCAGTACAGTTTAATTTCATTAAACTAAGGTGGAAATTACTTGGAACATAACCAGTACCTGGCCTCAGTATACCAAAATGATGCGTTAACTTTTGTTACACGAAATGGACATGGGTTTTTGAGGCATCATTTCAATACGATATGTTTAGTACGTTATTGATATAAGAATTCTCTTCTAACTGAAATCGTGTAAGTAAAGAGTTAAGGCATATTCATGTAGCAAAAGAGAATCCTAATATTTTTCCATTACGGAAATAAAAATTCAAAACATTGGTAACTTGCGTTTCAAGAAAATGGTAACTTTTGTTACCTCCGAAAGCAACGTATTTTTTTTATAGTTAGTGATCGAAATAAGAAGTTTAAGTAACTGAAGTAAAAATATACAGGATTCGTTGATTTTTTGGGATATAAATGAAGGTTTTATTTTTTTCTGGCAAAAAAGATATTCAGTTTTTATTTTATTTTTTGATTTTAGGAATATTATGTTTTTCAAGGATTCAAAAAAAATCTAACCTACTTTTTGTAGTTTAAAAAATCCCCTTAACATATTGTGATAGTCGATTAGTTCCGTTTTTGCATGAAGGTATCTAAAAAGAGACATTTTTAAAAGTTTAAAAAAAATTGACACAATATGGTGTTATAGTTACTTTATTTAAAAAAAATATCGTATTATGTATCGTATTTAGCCGTAGACTATTACCTCATAAACAGATTCTTAAAAGTCTGACATCAAAAATTTTACTTTTTTTTCTCTTTGTCGTGGATTACCCTTCTTTGATGTAGTATAATTGTATATGACGCGAACTAAATAATATAATCCTGATATAGACACTTAAAAAAAGGACCCCGGGCCTAAAGTATGGAAAATGTGGTTTCAGTCAAATCTTCTGAAATTTTGATATGTTATAGATTTCAGTGCCCTGAACAAAAAACTCTGTGGGTGCTACCACGGTTTCCGGGTCCCTTTCCATGTTCTGCTCGATTTTGTACCAGATAACAAAGAAGTACTTAGTTCTACTTCGGGTCTTTTTATTTAAACAATTGACATTAGTTTGAACCTTTTTTGTGATAATGCTTTAGTTAAAGATATAAAACGTCTACATACAATGCCGGCTGAGTTCAGCAATCGGCCACAATTAATACACACACGGGACTCATTGTTGAACTCAGCCGGCATGTTGTTCATAGATTCTCTGAACGAAATAGTAAATTGAATTTTTTCTTCGTTGTTTTCTGGTAGGTATCCGCCGCAGTACACGAAAAACAAAAGCATTATTAGTATTATTACATACGAAGCAATGTCCTCTATTTAAAAGTAGCGCCATATTTTCTAATGTTTGAATGAGTTCATATTTTACAATGTTAAGTAGGTACCTATATTATAGAATCACACATTTAGCTATAAACGATTAGTCAATCACGTGCGTATGAAGTTGACATTGTAGACGTTTTATGTCTTAAACTAACCAGCATTATCACGAAAAAGTTTCAAACTAATGTCAATTGTTTAAATAAATAGACCCGAAGTAGAACTAAGTACTACTTTGTTATCTGGTACAAAATCGAGCAGAACATGGAAAGGAACCCGGAAACCGTGGTAGCGACCCATAGAGTTTTTTGTTCAGGGCACTGAAATCTATAACATATCAAAATTTCAGAAGATTTGACTGAAACCACATTTTCCATACTTTAGGCCCGGGGTCCTTTAAGTTTTTACGAGAAGAAAGTAATTATTCATTTTAAATTGCAGATGTAATAATAATGCTTGTTATGTATATATAAAAAATAAATACAAACGAACGATTTGGTTTTTCTTTGTCCTAAAGCTACAAATCTCGCGTGCATCCTGTATTTTTACATATTTTTTGGAGGCAACGTACCTATTTGTGTTTTAATTTATTTATAACAGCGAAATTAGACATTTTTTACATTTTCAATATTATTGCTTACAAGAAGTGCACATAACGTAACAGTTATTACTGTCAGTTACATTTATTTTGTACTAGCTTTTGCCCGCGGCTTCGCACGCGTAGATTTTGGACTTCTATGAAAAAAATGTAAAAACCTAACTTGAACCTCCTTTGATAGTTGTTCGTTTCTATGTGGGGTCGCAGTCCTAACCTAACCCAAAACCTACTTTGATAGCCGTTCGTTTCTGTGTGGAATCGCAGTTCTTACCTTTCCTAAACCGAAGTAGAATCTTACCTTATTACATTCTGTCTGAAGTTTGTTTCATTGAACAGCATATTAGTATGATATACTTAAATACAATTGCAAATAAACTACAGGAATTAAAATTAGCAACGCAGGCATCGTCATTTCCTGGGTGAATATCTAAGTTGTGTTTCAACCGCCTAATTTTGGTAGCATAATTTTTGTCGAAGTTTCTATTCGTTACAATGTGCTACTTTGTCGTTTCAAGGAGGCACAATACCTTATACAAATGGCGAAGTATAACATTGAGGCGTTTAGAAACTTCGGCAAAAATGATGCCATCAAAATTAGGCGGTTGAAATTCTCAGATATTCAGCCCTCCTACAAAACAATAATGTAATCCGTCACAGGCTTCGTCCTTTTCTCTTATGGTGGAATAGTCAAGCCAAAACATTTAACCGGTGATGAGTCAGTCAATCAGGACTCCCACCACCGTGACTCGATAAACCATAGAAACGATATCCATGATGTTTTTTTACTGTTTAACCATTTCACCCCTTTCAGAGGTTGAATTCTCAAAAACCTAAAACACATCTTTATCTTTTTATGTTTAGGAATACTCCTGTAAAGTTTCGGATAAAATAGTTTAAATA
This sequence comes from Thaumatotibia leucotreta, assembly GCA_025490895.1. Classification (NCBI taxonomy): domain Eukaryota; kingdom Metazoa; phylum Arthropoda; class Insecta; order Lepidoptera; family Tortricidae; genus Thaumatotibia; species Thaumatotibia leucotreta. Next base: position 6,044 of record JALPQI010029570.1, read on the forward strand.
ATCAAGTTTTCCCATACAAACTCTGGACCCCCATCATTGCACCCCTTAGGGTGTGGATTTTGACTTAATTTTTTTTTAAACCACACCTACACCCTTAAAGGAACCTACGTGCTAAATTTGGAATCTCTAGAACCAGAAGTAAACATAAATAATTAACCTTTGTATGTTTGTTTTTCGAAAATTTTAAATAAAGGATAATTATTCATGTTCTTATTCAATTTACAGAATACTACTGCGAAGTTTCGGATAAAATAGTCCAACTAATCATGTTTCTCCATCAAAATTTTGGAGCCCCATTTCAACCCTTTAGGTGGTGAATTTTGAAAAATCCTGGAATTACTTTTCTTAGATTTTTATTCAAAATTAGTTTACGCAATATGAAATTTCTTAATCGCATATACAAACACGTACAAACTTTCAACCCCATTTTTACCCCCTTAGGAGTATTTTTTTTAAATACAAGTACATACTCGAGGTAAAATACTCGTACTATATAACATGGTAGAAGTATGTAGATAAGTACCTACTTCTTCATTAGCAACAACACTTCTATGACGTTTTGAATTAAATAGCCCAACGAATCTGGTTCCTCCTTACAAACTTTAACCATCCATTTAACCCCCATAGGAAACGAATTTTCAAAAAAACCTGAAACACGTGTTTACTTATTTATTATTAAAAACATTCCTGTGAAGTTTCGAATAAAATAGCCCAACTAATCTTATTTCCCCATACAAACTTTAACCCTCCATTTAACCCCCATAGGGAATGAATTTTCAAAAAACCAGATACACGTGTTTTTTTTATTGTTAAAAGCATTCATGTGAAATTTCGAATAAAATAGCCCAACTAATCTCATTTCCCCATACAAACTTTAACCCTCCATTTAACCCCCATAGGGAATGAATTTTCAAAAAACCTGAAACACGTGTTTACTTATTTATTGTTAAAAACATTCATGTGAAGTTTCGAATAAAATAGCCTAACTAATCTTATTTCCCCATACAAACTTTAACCCTCCATTTAACCCCCATAGGGAATGAATTTTCAAAAAACCAGATACACGTGTTTTTTTTTGTTAAAAACATTCATTTGAAATTTCGAATAAAATAGCCCAACTAATCTCATTTCCCCATACAAACTTTAACCCTCCATTTAACCCCCATAGGGAATGAATTTTCAAAAAACCTGAAACACGTGTTTACTTATTTATTGTTAAAAACATTCATGTGAAGTTTCGAATAAAATAGCCTAACTAATCTTATTTCCCCATACAAACTTTAACCCTCCATTTAACCCCCATAGGGAATGAATTTTCAAAAAACATGAAACACGTGTTTACTTATTTATTATTAAAAACATTCCTGTGAAGTTTCGAATAAAATAGCCCAACTAATCTTATTTCCCCATACAAATTTTAACCCTCTATTTAACCCCCACAGGGAATGAATTTTCAAAAAACCTGAAATACGTGTTTACTTATTTATTGTTAAAAACATTCATGTGAAGTTTCGAATAAAATAGCCGTTAAAGCGTGGCGATTATGGGCATTTACCTCCTAATGCGTCTATACGCATAGTTTAATAGGAGAGGCCTTCGTCCAGCAGTGGACTATCATAGGCTGATGATGTGAGGTATTTTGTAGTAGCCATATATTGTACTCGATACTAATATATATCGGAGCGGCCAGGGTGCTCATAAATATCTGAGCAGGCCTCTATCGTTATGGCGTTAGAGCGCATGTGCAGATATTTTTGAGCAAATATGTACAAATAATTAAAGCACCGTGTCTAATGGTCTTAATTAATGTTCTAATATTGGTGTTTATTGTTCTGTTACAGTATTGTGAAGATGCAAGAACGAGGACCGTATATGAAGATAGTGATTTTGGTTATCAGGGTTGACGGTAACTTCAGTGAAATGACTACCAAACCTATCAATATTAACAACATGGCTTCAGTGAATGTGAAACTGCAGGCTGTTTCAAAACCTTACTATTATCTTGGAGTAACCATGCAATTTAAGAAAGGCGATAATGTCAAGAACGCTTTGATTAATTTAAACATAAGTTCTGATGAATATAACAAGGATTATTTTTGTAATGATGAATGGGTAGAAGTCGCACTGCCATCTAAAGTATACGATAGTTTTCTAAACGAATCATCCCCATACACAATGTTATACATTATAGAGATGAAAATCACTGTTAATGAGGTTATATCTCAAGCCTCTAATGTATTTGATGAACTTTACAAGGAAAAGGAGGATCCTGACTTTAATTTGCTAGCCGCAGATGGCGTTGTGGCGGTACACAAAAGCGTACTATATGTACAGAGTGAGATGTTCAGAGCAATGCTGAAAGGAAATTGGAAGGAAACAGATGAGGATGGCATCAACATGCCTGGAGTGACAAAGGAGACACTGCAGCACTTGAAAGACTATATGTACTTGGGTAATCTCCCTGATGAAGGATTAGGACCTCTGCTTCTACTGGCTAAGCGTTGTTTGATGGCCAAACTGGTTGATGCTTGTATTAAGAAGCTGGTTGAAACCGTTAAACTGGAAACATTTGATGCTGTTGTCGAACTGGCTTGCCAGAATAATATACCGGAATTAGTGAAAGGACTCTTTTCGACAATTCCAGATAGTATTATAAATAGTATCTCCCAGTTGAATATTAAGTAATAAGAAATGAAAGAGTATCAAATTGTTTTATTAGCAAGGATCGGACAAACGCCCGTCATTCTGAAAACTTAACCCTGTTCCGTATGGTAGAGACTTCCTTATCTTATGATGTTAATATATTTTATTAATTTAAGATATTTATTTATTTGTATAAGATTGTTTTTTTTTATAATAAGAACTAAAAGTATCTATTTAGGAGATCCCAACTATTTCTTAAATACTTGTGCACACCGTAATTGTTCGAAACGTCGTTACAACGTTAATTAATATACGTGATATAATTCGTTTAAATCGTTTTATTTCATGAATAACTATCGCGGTAACCGAAGAAGATAATTATACCTGAATAGATCAAAATTCAATATCATAAATTCTTAGTAGTTTATTTGTCATAAATTCACAATCAGGGTACATAAAAGTAAGAAGGAGTTGGGATCTGCTAAATAGATACTTAGTGATAGTGTTATTAAAAAAATATCTTATAAAATAAAATATGATAACATCATAAGATGAGGAAGTCTCTACTGTACGGAACAGGGTTATTTTTTCGAAATGACAGGCGTTTGTCCGATCCTTGTTTATTAGAAACGTTTATGTTTTAAGCGAGTATTAGCTTTATTTGTAAACATTAATGAAACTATTCCAAAAAGGAATTATTTTCCGCAGATTGTATGTGTATGGTTAAAAAAATTGTAGGAAACAAAATACAATGATAGGGCCCGGCCACATGACCACGGTGCGGCGTCGTAAACATAAAACGGCGCGGCGTCGTGGCATTGCACGTTATCGTACCGTGGGAAATTACGGCGCGGCGTCGTGGCATTGCACGTTATCGCACCGTCCGAAATTACGACGCGGCGCCGGGCAAATCCACGTTGTCGCGACGGGCAGTTTAACGTTGCAGGCGAAAAATGACGATTTTATAAGCATTTCAAATTCTGAACAAAAAGCAATAGAGACCCTGGGACCCTGGTCACCTGACATGAAGACTTTCATAAGGGCCACGGACGTCAGAATGACTGCCCACTTAATTAAATTTATTGCTTTTTAAAACTTAGGTAGCAAATATGTGAACATAGGTAGTAAATAGTAGCAAATAGGTAGTAAATTATGATGGTACTCTAACACTGATCCGCTATTTTGGTCAGTCATTCTGACGCTCACTCATTTCTGATGAACAGTAAACCATAGAGGAGCTTTCTTTTTTAATTTTGTCATCTCCCGCCCGACCTTGATGATTAATAAAATTGTGTTCGACTAAGAATATTTCTCAAATTTACAATTTTATTTGAAAATAAGTGTGTGGTCGTAGAAAAAGTATTGTACCTATGCAACATTGTTTAACTGAGTCAAAAAATGCTCGTGGCGTCTTTAATAACAATTTTCGGCTTCGCCTCAATTTGTTATCCACGCCACTCACCTTTTTTGACCTCTTTTAAACAAGAGTTGCATAAAATACTATCGTAGCTAACTTTATTTCATTTATCTTTGCCGTTTATTAGGGTTCCGTAGCCAAAAAGGCAAAACCGGAACCCTTATACATTTACCTTTTTAACTATACGCATTAGGAGGTGAATGGTTAAACTTCATTAATGTTAAGCCGCGGAGAAAAACTATTAAATATTACTTGAAATAGTAACGCAAATGCCCATAC
>JALPQI010029571.1:0-11719 GCA_025490895.1 Thaumatotibia leucotreta
TGTGTAGTAACTAAAATATTCAATTTTGATAGTTTCAACATCAGTAACATGTCTATTCCTTCTGACCGCGTAAGCCGCTGAACTCAATCGATTGGGTAAGGCACATATATGTGGACCCCACTGTAATTTCTGGTTTAAGATAAGGCCTAAAAGGCGGGTTGATTCCACCATTTCTACGGGTTCGTCCTTTATGTATATATCACAATTTATATTACCAACATTTTGTAATGTAAATTTTAAACATTTGTTTTTTTTTTTACAATTTAGCAATAAGTTATTGATTGTGAACCAGTCAGAGATTTTATTAATAGTATTGTTAATGGCAGTGTAATTATCAGAATTTTGATACACTTTAAAAATTAAAGAGGTAAATAATACAATATTACAGTTATCTTTTACAATGTATGGCAAATCATTAATGTAGATTAAAAATAAGAATGGAACAAAAATCTAATCCCCGAGGCACTCCTAGCGTAATTGCAGCCGCCCAAGATCGAGCTTCATTTACGACTACTGTTTGTGTTCGCTCACTGAGACAGCTTGAAATAAGTCTGGTAGCAGATTCAGCTAACCCGTAATGCTTATGCTTAAGAACTAGAGTCAGATGATCAACGCAGTCGAAGGCCTTTGATAGATCGCAAAAGATTCCTACAGCATCACTGGATTCTTCTCAGATGTTATATATATCTTTGATAAGAACAGATGCAGCATCAGTTGTCGATCGTCCCTTTGTAAATCCAAATTTCTGGCTATGCAGTAATTTATTTCGAGTAAAATGACCCTGCAACTGATTCAATAGCATTTTCTCGAAGATTTTACTCAACACGGGTAAAATATATATCGGTCGATAATTTTCTTTGTTACTTTTTTCTCCAGACTCCAGACTTAAATAAAGATATAATTGTACTAAAAATTAAGTCAGGGAAAACACCGTTATGTATGCAAGAATTGAATATAATACTCAAAAGGTGCGATTATTTCAATTATCGGGCTTATGGATTTCACTGAAGCTCCCCAAAGATCTTCTGTAATTTAATTCTTTAGAGATTTAAATGTTTTATAAACTGTTTTTGGATTCACAAAACTAAAGCGAAAAGTGTTGTCACATTTCTCCACTGCCGAGCAAAGCAGCAATTTAGCTAGGGCTTGCATTCAGGAATTCCGGAATTTCGAAATATCGGAATTTCGGACCGATTTTGCTGGTTTCACAGTTCCGGAATTGACACAGCTGATATCAGAATTCTGGAATAAAATAAAAGTTTTTATTATATGGATAATAACAGATTACATACACCCGAGAAATTCGACCGGTGTCTGTTAAGCTGGAGTGGCCGAGTGCTTTAGGCATCAGCCGCGAAAACTTAGGAAGTGAGTTGAAATCCCACCTCTGGCGTTGATAAACTCGGTATTTTTTCTTTGGTATATTACATCTAATATTAAAATTTATATACTGTTACCACCTCTAAACACAGCTAAAAAAAAATCAATTTCAGTTATTCCACAAAATAACTATATTTTATTTTCTTTTGTTACAGATTGCTGAATATGATGACTTACCACACAAAATTTGCTTTCGTTGTTCAGCTAAGGTGGAAGAGTTACATGAATTTGTACAAAAGTGTATTAAGACCCAAGAAAGTTTGCGTAAGGCTTTAGGTAGATCCGGCCCAAAAACCCAGACTAGTAAAATGTGGGAAGAAAAACTGCATAAATCTAACATTTCAAATGACGCAATATGCGATGCGCTGATCAAAAAAGCTATGGCGGGAATCGAGGACTTACCATTGAAAGCCCCATTGCCACACGACGAAGCGCAAAATAATGCTAAAAAAGACGAGGAAGAAGATGATGAATCCGATATACCACTAAACCGTGTTAAACAAGACGCAAATAAAAACACTGGTTTACGGTCAAATAAACAAGAACTATTAGAAACCCAAACAATATCTAATAAACCTGTTGGAAACAACACATTAGATTCATTAATAAACAAACGGGTGACACGTGAATCTCAATCCGTGAAAAATCAAACTTCATCAATGCAAGAACAGTCTGTGGATGATGAACCATTGAAGCCCAAAACTAACATCAAAAGAAATAAAGCAGCTAATCAAAATAAGCAAAATGTTAACAACGATAAAAATGTTAACAAATTAAATGTTATTGGCAGTGAAGAAGAGGATTCTGATAATAGTATAAAAGTTAAAGAACCCGAACAAATTAACGAGGATGTTGTGAAAGTCACTCATACAAAAGACAAAAATTTTGATATTATGGACCATATTAGCATGATTAAAGTTAATGGTGTTGGTGTTCTTTTTCAGTGCAAGTTGTGCAATAGAAACTTTTTGAAGAAGGAAGTTGTGATATCTCACGCTTGTGCGAAAAGTGGTATACCTAAAATAGATTTTACAACAAATTTGGCTCCAATTCCGGAACCGCCTAAAGTAACGACTGTTAAATATATTAATACTAGGATAGACGGTGATATTCGGAAACCAGCACCAACTGCAACAATTCTCCCTCCAGCAGTATCTGTCTCTAAACCGACACAACCATCCCCACCTGAGGTGAAAACCAAGCCTAAGATAGGCCCTGCTAGCAAAACTAAACGCCCCGTCGTTGGAATGGTTGTAACGCCAATAGAATCAAGTCCCCCCGAACCCCCACCAACTGCTGCAGCAGCCATGCCTGCCGTCGAATTTCCTGCTGCTCCAAATTTAAAGAGTAGATATAAATTAGTGCCAGGGCCAAACAACACGTTTACGCTTATGGAAGATATTGGTCGCGACATTCCTACTCCTCGAATAATGCAAAAATCAGGGTTGCCATTAGATACCAGGCCGAAGCTTACGCCAGTAAAACCTAGTGAAGTTCCACAACAGATTGTTAAAAATGTTTTAAACCAACAATTTCAGTCTCAAGTTATTAATTTAGACGATGTAGAAGAAATTACGCCTCATGTTTCTGGAGCGACTCCGTATCCAGTAGGATTGTTCTCAACCGTACCGCATACTCCCAACATTTTACCTACACCTGTAATTACGCAACCAGCGCCATTTACCACGCCGGCAATGAAAAAGCAATCCTATACTATTGTGAAAACTGGTAATCCGAGTAAGCTGTTGATATCAACTAAAGCGCAACCGACCGTCGAAGAACCACCTAAAAAGAAGCCGAGAAAATCTAAATTAATACCAAAGACGACAGACGAACCTACGCCACATTTTAATGCATCGGATGATTCAACCCGGTCCAAAGATAACTTTTTTACGTTCATAAATGTGGATCCTTTACTTCAACCGTCTTACGTTCTACCGACCGACAACATTATCCAAGAATCCCAAATTTCCACTTCGACCCCGCAAAGTAATGCGTCGAAAGCAGAACCAAGTCTTTATTCCTGTAATATGTGTCCAGAAAAATTCTCTAGGGAAAAAAAATTACTGGCTCACATTCAGTCTCATTACTCAAAAATGGACGAAGAAGATCAACAAAGGGAGAAAACCGCGAAAAGGCGAGGTAGAAGTTCAAATACAAATAAGTAGGTAGTATCTGGGCCACCGAGGTTAGTAGCAAGCCGAGCAGTAGATAAGGTATAATATGTATGTTTATGCTTTTAGTAAAAGGTCCCACTTTGTCGCTTACCACTTGTCGCTCCTTTTGGTAGGCGACATTGGGAGTTTTTGCTAAAAAGGTTCTCATTAAAGAGAACTTAGAAATTATTACTGCCATTGTATGGTCCTTTATTTTATTCCATGAAAATGTGTATTTTGTTTTTGTTCTAAGTACTACTATGAGAATATTAATTTTTTACGTTTGACAATATAATTGAGAATAACTCATAATCGTACTTGTTTTTGTAAGTGTTGTATTTGTACTTCATTCATACGAGTAAGTGTACTGTATTGTTTAAGCGTTTTAAATTAATACAAGTAACTAAATACAAATCTATGGATTTCGACATTGTATTGTACCATGCTACATTTTCACACAACTTGTGATATGTATCGTATGACACTTGTTATTTCGTGTCTTGATAATTATGCCGTAGCATCTCCGTACTTTTAACATCTTCGGGCTATATTAGGGTTCCGTACCAAAACGTTAAAAAAAGGATATATGACTTATGATCATGATGCCACTCTTCTGTCACATCGCTCTTTACTTCGGTGCTATTTTACATCACTATAATATCGCTTGGAACTACTCATGTTAGGCACTGGTCTCACTGCGAGCTGCTAAGCTATACCCTATCGGCTATAAACACGAACAAAAGATACGCACTCCCGTGTTAAAAAAGAGACACGGCTGGGTGAGTATCGCCGTGTCTCTTTTATTTACACGGGAGTGCGTACGTTTTGTTCGTGTTTATAGTAGGGTTCGCGGTCGTGTCCGGGTTTCGTGTCAACGTATACACGGGTTTCTGACCCGATTTACACGGGTAAATAAAGTCCGTGTAAATAATACCCGTCTACACGGGTACACGGGTCCACGGGTATTATTTACACGGACTTTAATTAGCCGCGGGTTCGGGGACGTCCTTGACGAGAAGCGTACGAATGGGTCGGGAGACTTAAGAGCTATAGTACAAATGGATAGATAAGTGAAAGGCTAATTGTGTCAAATAGACCTTATTGCGTGACAAATAGAGTCGAAATTTATAAAACATTAGTAAAAAAGTTATATCGGCTGACCTTTCCTGAACAGGTAGTGTAGTGTCGAACGAAGCTGCAGGTTACATTCAATAATAACCCGTTCGGTTCGGTCGGTCTTAAGTACCCGGGTACCGGGGTAGCACGCGGTTTCTGTAAACGGTATCCGTGTATTGGACACGGACACGGGTACCCGTTGGGTTCGTGTAATTCGGGTTCTTAGTACCGTCGGGCTTAAAAACACCGGTATCCGGTTTGGCGGGTTACACGTGTACCGTGAGCCCTAGTTTATAGCCGATAGTTCATAGCTTAGTAGCTTGAATTGGAATGTTTTTTTTCCACTCCCGTACTTTTATTTGTCATTTACATGGTCGTGAACACACCTTTAAGCCCCTACTATACAGATGTCAAGATAAGTCTATAGGTATATTGTCTATTCCCTATAAACGCATTCGGGTTTACACGCAGTGTCTTTTTTGCATATTAAGACACCTCGTGTAGGCAAGACTTAATTAAATACATGGCTGCCAACCTAATTTTAAATGTCATTTCTGATGAACAGTAAACCATAGAGGAGCTTTCTTCTTTAATTTTGACGTCTCCTGCCCGACCTTGAAGGTAAATAAAATTGTGTCTGTAACGCCACTCATATTTTTTGACCTATCTTAGACAAGGGTTGCATAAAATACTATTGTAAGGTGAGTGTGGCGAAAAGCACCATCCTTTTTAAAGATGGTTTTTCAAAGATGACTTCAATGCAAAATATTTTTCTTGTGGGAATGGGATCGTCACATGTTCATCAGTACATGTTTTAAAATTCTTAACTTCATTAGAACTTTGGCACGAAATTAGACACATGTAACATACGCTAGGCGCACTTTTCCGCTGCATGGACGGTGAAAGGCCGGCTACCCCTTTTCTCGGCGACGCGACGAGGCTCGTAGCAATAGCTTTTTTTCAAACTTGCTACGGAATGTTGATGTTACTTACTTTGAATTAAACCCGGAAATACTATGTATCCGGTGGCATATGCTAAGATGATATGTAAAGAGATTTCATGTATTTATTTCACACCTAGGACTGCAAACAAACTGTCTTTTGTTTTGAAACGTCAAATTGTGACACTGTCTTGACATTCAGCCACAGAAAAAAAAAATAACCTAAAAACTAATGTCTATAGATACCACCACCAGGTAAAAGGATACCTCAAACAGCAAAAAAAAAAGTTAGGCGCGAATGTTTTTTTTAAATGTTGTACGATACTGTAGGTACTATTGGTTTATTTACAAATCAAATAGTATGGTTCGGCGAAATCAGTTAGTTTTATTTCATGGCAAGTTTGAGAAAAGCACTATACAAATCTCGGGAGAAACAGCGTTACAGGCCGCGTATTCCTATCTGGCCTCAGTTCCTTCGGCCAGATATATCTACTTGGACTGTAACCCTTCGTTTCCCGTCCTCTATAGTAATGTACTATTGTCAAACATATACAATGGAATGAATTAAAAAATGCAACACTCAAAAACAAATCAAATCTGACAAAAAACTCAGTCTAATAAATAATTATTGAATAAATACGGAAAAAGTAATACACTTCCTGGCCTAGACCTTAAATTATGGTAGTTGGTACGAAATGCCTAGTTCTCAATATTGCATTTTTTTGGTAACATTGACATCAGTTCAATTGTTTTTTCGGTCAAATGCCATGATGTTCTGTCACTTCTCAAAACAGGTTACTTCCGGTTCTTTGCAGTCCTAGGACTGCTAAGTAGTTATGAAATGCTATTACTATTACATATCAAGTTCAGTCATCAAACCAGCGATATGGTAATGGTATTTCCGGGTTCAATATGCCAAGTAATTATTTGTAGGCTAGGGTAGGTAGTCAAAATTACCTATGTCAGAAGTTATTTGAATAAATTGTATTTATATTTTGATTTTACTTTGCTTACTTACAAAGTCTACCATGTTACTTACTTAGTCCTCGGCATCTATTTAAGAAGCAAAACCTATAAAAGCGACTTTGTCGACAGATAATGTATTGAACTGACTGGTGACTGGATTGACTTCTCATATGCCGAGGACTGCAAAGCTTAACCTTTCGTATTGTGTTGTCAAAAATATATATTATATTGAATTAATTACCTTTTCTCAAACATGCAATGAAATATTGTTGTTATGTTCCTTATAATAGGCTGAGAAGTATGACGTTTCAGGTGCGACTAGGACAAGAGGTCGTTAATGGAATTTAATACGAATCTTGATGGCCTAGGCCGGCAAAGTGCTCTTTTTTAATTCCATTCCACATAAATTTGTGGCACAGGTATCACGACATTCTACCACTATGCATATAAAAATATAAAAACTTTGATGTTTTTGTTGTTTATTTCATTGCATGTTTGAGAAAAGCACTATACATACCTCGCCCGGAAATATGGGATTGCCTGCCTCAGACGTGCTGCCTATATATGTATTCGGCCGGCAACCCCTTTCGTCCCTGCCTCTATAGGTAGTAATGTACTATTTCAACACAGTACGTTAAATTGTACATAATCATTAAAATTTGTAATGGTTATCACAGCTAGTATTTTCTTGGTACCGTAAAACTGGGTAAAAAGCGTGAGAGTCCTTGGAGTGTAAACAAATTGTGTTGCACTCGGTAGCAAAAAACCACCTTTTTGCGCCCTTGTAGGTATAAGTAACAAATAACGACGTATTATGGAACACGTTAACTTAAATGAAAATTACATATTTTCATTTTTCTCAAATATTAATGTTACGGTATAAGTTTTTTAACCACTCACTCGCTTTTGGCAACTGCGATGAGCACTGCCATGTCATACCTATGTCATCTAACTTGGATGTCCCAAAGTTAAATGAGATAGGTATGACACGGCAGAGCAACTGTCTCTCTTATTTTACATGGGAATGCAGTAGGTCAACCAAAATTTCAAAACAAGTGAGTGAGTGGCAGTACCTATGGTATTGTAGAATATGTGCTTAGTTGATTATTTGAAATACAATTCGTTACGCGTATTAAGCAAATGTCTTTTATTTTTTACTCCGCTCTTAAAATTTTTATTTACTTTTATTTATTTCAACCAACTTGTACAGTTTAACCAAACATTCAATTGCGAGAATTATTTGACAATTAGTACAATTAGACTCTGTCCTAAATTGCAACAAATCAGACATACCTATATTACTTGTTACCTGCTCCTTTCCCTCGGTTAGGATAGGGCTGCCATCTCGAAATCCGTAAAACCAGGACCAAGACTCAAAAAACCCGGACATTTAGAGTAAGTCCTATGCTTTCCCCCCGGACTTTACTTTGTACTCAACAATGTCGGTAAGTAAATACTTAAATTCAGTTAAGGGTTTCCTCTTACCTCACATGAAAAGAGTCCGTAGTTTCCCAGGACATTTATTTTAAATCTCCCTGGACAATGGACATCCCCCGAACTCAAACTACAACAAATCCGGGGAAACCCGGACGGATAGCAGCACTATCCTCTGTGATCTTTCTGGCCTAAGTCCAGCACAACTGAGGATTGACAGCTTGACTAGGAAGAAAGTTCTCCTTAGATTCTTTCATCACACATAATTAATGATCGGACACCAGTAGTCTTTTTGTGACGAAAGTATTATATGGATATGACTTTTACTTATTTTTGTTCAGAATTTATAAACCTATATTTTTTTATTGTTGTTTAGTATCTAGGTTTAAACATATTTATATTAGGTACGATGATGAAGATTACGATATTACTATACCTATAAATTATCTATTAGGGAGCGTTCAAGTATTACGTAACGCAATTTTTGACCCCCCCTCCCCCCGTTGTAACGCACCGTAACTTTCTTCTGCACCCCCCCCCCCCTCTCTAAGCGCTACGCTCAAATGACCCTTTTTACCCTAAAGTTGCAAAAAGTTATGTTATAGTTTTTATCCTTGGTATAGTTTTAATTGCGGTAATCGGATTCCCCGGGATACATAACTGAAAAGGGTTGCCAATTTGAGAGTTTGGATTCCCTAGTTATTTACTTAAAAAAGAAACAATGTTACGTAACGTGGTGTAAGGAAGACCCCCTCCCGCCCCTGTAACGCATCGTAACGTTTTACGAGACCCCCCCTCCCCCCTAAATTGCGTTAAGTAATACTTGAACGCCCCCTTAATGAACGTGTCTAAAGTAAAAGTCATGGCCATGTAATACTTTCGTCACAAAAAGACTATCGGTGTCCGATCATTACTAATGTCCTTTTATAGCATAGCAGTCAAACCCTTTCTGATATCGTTTTGACGTATTATAAATGTTGTTAAATAGCTTTCGGTTCGTTATTAATGAATGATCTCGAACGTGGTTAAAACATGACGGAAGGTCAAAATCTCTTTGAGGATAGCAATGTATTTTGGAAATAAGTTATCTTACAGGGTCATACACATGTACGAGTTATAAATCTTTCCCGTGGACATATGAAAGTTAAGGGCTCCGGAACCCTAATTTTCTTGTTAGACGAATACGACGAATACCGATAGGTGGCTTCTAGTATCTTTAGAATTATGTGTCAAAACCTAATTTGTACAAACAGCAACACTCCTAACGGACCATTAAAGACAGAGCAGAGAGAAAATGAAAGAGATAAATATAGTTATATTATGTCAACTTCAAATTAAATAATACACGGGAATGTTGATCGTTCGCACTGTTCGCAACTTGGTCGAATAATACAAATCGGGTTCCGAAATCTTATGAGACTAGTATCACGACTTCGGCCGAACTCTGCTGACCAATGGGGCAGGCATTGCTACGGTTAACCAATGATCGCTCGCGGTTTCTTTAGAAGGTGACATTACCATGGTTACGTAACGAGGGGCCGCACATAGTGTGCCACTAAGAGGGATAGACATAGTCACTTACTACTAAGACGAAAGTGCCACACAGGCACTTAGTGACGTATTCAACGCATTTGTCTGGCACTTACATTTAGCATCTAATGCACACACACACAAAAAATAGTGGCACAGTGATAAGGACGGACGATTATCGTTCCTTTTCACTTCCACTAGTAATAAGTTTCATAAGACCATCCCTTTCGTTCTTGCTATTATTATAACGTTGTCAAATCCATATTAATCCTACATTCATGTTACGTAATAACAAAAACGTTTAACCAATGATTGATCACGATTTTTCCGGAAGCTGTCGTTACTATAGTTACGTTATAATATATAACATCCGCTTTAGTCCTGGAGACGTCAATCTAACTTCCGAGCCGGTAATTTGACTGCTAAGCTGCTATGTAGAAATTTTCGTTAATTTTCCTTTCAAACGGCTGTCACTGTCAGATATTTTTTCAAAGTTAGAATTTCAGCCAGAAACTATCAAGTCTCTATTAAACATTTGTATGGCTAATGACAGATTAAAGGATTATAGGTAGACTGTCAAACGTCTGTCTACCATATTTCCACAAAGGTTACATAAGTATTCAACTAACGTCAACTAAGAGATGTGATGAATTATAATAAAGACAGCAATAGCATTTGTCTCTGTCAATTAAAAAAATAATTTAAAATTGCCCGATAACATGGCTATTTGTAAAAATATCTTGATTTGGAAAAATACCTCGCCTAAAAATACCTTGCCTCGTCAGATAAATCATGAAATCCGATTTGAAGAAACCGTGATTAAAATACTAAACGGTTTTTAGACAAATCTATGAAGAACTGTCGTTATCCAGTTTCCACAAGGAACAACGACATCTAGCGTCTAATCATGGCCGATAGCTAATTCTTAATTTTCGTAGACGAAGGAATTTTTATTATGTCAACTATAGTTTTCAAATACTGAAATTTTGACGCAACAAAGATTCGATGACATATCATCGGGGACCATGTCAGGGGAGCAATCAGTCGCGATCGTGCCTACTAACGAAAAATACCGAACCCATAAATCCCATAATATTACACGACCAAATTGCATCCTTTGCCAAGTGGCTCAACATTCCTATGTAACTGACACGTGACTGTAAGTGTGATTCTCTTTCATGCAATATTTCCAATTTCTGAAGTGTATACCTAGCTGTGTTGCTGTTTGTACGTCCCAAAACTGTTGACTTTTCCAATGTCCACAGGAAATACGCCATTTTTGCGAACGCTGTATGACCCTTTAGTTTGTGTGATAACAGAAAAGCAGTCGCTCAAACGATAATAGGTACCTATAGAATGTTTACGACCACGTATAAATCTCCTTTTCACTTCTCATGTTCGAAAAGAGTACCTTGCGTAGACGACATAAAATCGCATTTTATGGTCTGGAGCATAATAGTATGACACAATAGAGAAGTAATTTCATACTACGAATCTGTCAAATTTTTTAGCCGAAACTTGATTGGTGTGTGCGTGTGACCCTCGTGCTTACACGCGGCGACACGCACACAGATAAACAAATAATGTTGCCAGCATACTGCCAGAAATCCCTCCGCTTCAAAAGTAGAGGTTTTTTTATTGTGGTAGTAACTGTCTTTAATTTTAAATTGAAAGGAGGATGGGCAAAAATGTATGGACCCTGGCCTAATAGCCAATAACAACAAACTATATATTTTTGGAAAGGTTGTTTTGTACTCTACAATTTTTGTTTAGGCAGAGACGGTCTAACAGCTGTGAGAAAAAAGTTATAGGTAAAATAATCATTTAGCAATGAGACATTTATTTCGTAATATTCACCTTTGAATATTTTTGGACAACATACAATGATCCTTAAATGTATTTTTATATACATATACAGAATATCTTACGGGACTACGACACATTTGCGGAAATTAAACACTACTAATTAAGACTTATTAGGAACGAGTAATAATGACTGTCACTAACTGTCAATCACGAACACTTGCGATAGTGAAATACTCTGAAACTCCCAGTTTTTAAGTGCTTTTAAGTTTCTTCACACACATAATTTGGAAGTTCCTGCCATAGTAAAAGTTACGGAGCTTAACATAAGCTATCCAGAGACATATCGTTTGTCGTTATTGGTTATAGGCCAATTTGCCCACTCTCCTTTAT
>JALPQI010029572.1:0-12315 GCA_025490895.1 Thaumatotibia leucotreta
TTATCCCGGCTTTTGCCAGGGTCCGTACCTACCTTTCCTCCTCTTTGCGCGATCCTGGGCATCTTCATACTTCACTGTCTGTCCATCTGTCTGTCTATCACCAATATGTATCTAATGGATAATTAGTTGAAATTTTCTCAGATGATGTACAATCAGCAGCAGATATTGCTAAGCGGGCAGAGTTTTCAAAATAAACTATGCACGACTATTAGAGTGTGTTAAGATCATTGTGAACACCCTACTCGTTAAGCAATATCT
Organism: Thaumatotibia leucotreta; assembly: GCA_025490895.1. NCBI lineage: Eukaryota > Metazoa > Arthropoda > Insecta > Lepidoptera > Tortricidae > Thaumatotibia > Thaumatotibia leucotreta. The sequence continues at coordinate 259 of JALPQI010029572.1, forward strand.
GCTGCTGATTGTACCTACCTAAAATATTGCCGATATAACAAGAAACACTAAAAATAATTAAATATTTATATAGCTATGTTTTGTCGTGTTTCGAATAATAACAACATAATTTAAAAAAAAATATTTCTTTATTTTTGGACGATTAGTATATGAACAAATAAATATATTTAGCATGTGACCATCTTACACATATCAACCTAGTCCCACAATAAACTCAATCAAGGCTTGTGTGAGAACTAAACTACAAAATATGTAATATATAGAATAGATACATACAAATACTTAAATACATATTGAATAGTTGGAGTCCTAATTTTATTAATCTGTACGTTACGTAGGTTGATTAAACATGCATGCATGGTTACATGGCATTTTGATTTAAGATTAGGCAATCTCTTATGGACCTATAATGATAATCTATCAGGTTTTATACTTGCAGACTATTTTATTCAAATAATTTTAAGTTTTATAGTCTACCTAAAACCTTCTCTTCTTAAATCACTCTATCTATATCTATAGAAATCCGTTGCGTAGGTGTAAAGATTGAAGCATACAATAGGGATATAGGGACAAGAGAATGCGACTTTGTTTTATATTATGTAGTGATTTGGAAGATTATAACCCCTTTATTCATAACCGTCTCCTAATTTAGCAAACTGTTTTTGGGGTTCCGTTGCCAAAATTGCAAAAAACGAAAACCTTATATTCGTCAAGTCATGTCTCTGTCCGTCTCTGTCTGTCACATCCAATTTACTCGGAAACAATAAATGGAATACTCGGAAGTAATGATATTTGGTGAGGATTGTGTTGTATGAACCGCCAATGATATATAAGTAAAGATACGTTATACTCTAACAAAATGAGCGAAATAAATACTTCACACCATACTTCTACAATTTATTGATAGTTGACATTTTTCTTCCTACAATTTATTGATAGTTGACAAACACTTATCTTCATAATTCATAATGCGTAAAAGAGATGGTAAAATACATATACTCGTATTTAATAAACGAAAAAGAGACAAGATGTATCTCCTATAGTTTTTGAGATAGGTTGTTTTAACTGTATTTTTTATGATAAATTGATAGTGGTACGGAGTCCGACTCGCACTTGGTGCGTTTTTTAATTCATAATACATACATAATTATTATATACGTATAAAAATCAACTACAGGAAACAACGTATCACTTCCTAGTAAGTTTGTGTGTCTGTTGGTCCATACGGAAGAAAACGTTGATTTAAACTGAATACCTAAATTCTCAAATTTGAAGTCTTCATGACCTAAAAACTAAATAAACCTCCACGTTAATGAAATCAGAAGATCTGTTTGTCTGTTCGTCTCTGTGCCTGTTCATAGCCTGGCTGAAAGTTATAGTTTGCCTGTCGATTTGCCTGCCCACCTGTTTTTCTTTGTTTGAATGCATGATTTTTGTACATGTGACCGTTTCAATTCGTAACAGATCCCTGTAAAATACACTGAGCAAATTTGATAGTCACCTACTTACCTATGTGTAAACATAATTATCAAACACCGGTTTCGCGGGGGCAAATATATACCAGTGCTAGTGATTCATTAAATATCGACTTAGTTTATCGATATCCATAAAAAAAATGTTTTAACCATCATTATCATAACTAAACTAATGGCTAATTTGGAATATGTTTAACTATGTCCAAACCTGTTTCATTCATACTTATCGCAAATATAAAAAACCGATATCTGACATTGACTGTGTCGAGTCACTTGACAACCATTGAATCGCTAAATAATTCATCTAGTACCTACAACAATATTATTTTGCATTCCGTTCAGTTAAATCTACCTTTTTGTTTCTTAAGGCGGCTAAAAATGCCACGCAAGAAAAACGTATCCGGAAAATAAATAGAACTGAGTCATAAAACAGAAATTCATCAAAACTATAAATTGTTTGAATTTGCTCCCATTACTACAGTTGATCTAGAAAGGTCGTTTAGTTGGCTAAAATGGATATTGTCACCCAGGCGACGAAGATTAAAGACTGAAATGTAGAAAAAAAATGTTGATTGTATATTATGAAAATTATATAAAATATTAAAGATAGTTAATTCCTCAAAAAGTTTATTTTTGTGTATATAGTTTCCTTCTTCATTCAAATTCTTGAAATTATACAACGGTTGTACGACATTTTTATCGATATCAAATAATAAAATTAGTTTAATGTGTCCTCGCAATATTAAACGTCAGTACAGATTTGCCCCCGCGCAACCGGTGTTTGATAATTATTGATAGGCAAGGTTTTGTATATTTATTTTAAAATGTACTTTCTGCAAATAGGTAGGTAGTTAAAATATTTTTTGTGCTGGCCACATGGCGTGTTAAGAAATTAAAACTTGTTTGAACCCATTGAACTTAAAGATCTAGAGTATTTCCGCTGGGAAACAATTCTTATTATAATAAGCGAACTCTGATTCAGAAAATATTATTTTGCATCCGTCTGAATTTCACAACTGATTCTTGTAAAATGGTATGTAATGAGTATAAGTTGAGTGGCCGTGTGGTGACGGCAATAGAAATACATTTGTTACCACCCCAACTCTTCCCTTGGGTGCCCTAATAGTCAAATAAGGGATTCGAAGTGTCACTGACCATTATTTATTGAATATTGGATGATGGGCAACAGCTTGCCCTGCGTAGCGATTATGGGTATTTACTTCCTAATGCGTCCGTATGCTTAGGTACCTAATACGAGAGGCCTTTGTCCAGCAGTGGACTAATTATAGACTGATGATGTGATCTGAGTTTAAGTTACCGTACGAGCCCAACACTTGCCCCATTCTTGATGGTGGATGTGATAAATAAAATCACTGATCTATGGTTATGATATAATTTACTGTAAACTAACGCATGAAGAGTATCAGCTACGGACGTATAAACGTTAACGAATAAAGTAATTAAAATAAGTGTATTAAGTCAGCGTGATCGTGGGTACAGCAATTATATTTAATGCTGTCGGGGGGATGTGCAGTGCTTGCAATGTACAATTACTATAACTTTTCTTATGACATACATAAAGAATTACCACATGACTTGATGCCCACCTGACGGTGTGTTTATTTTGTAAAGTTTCAAAATCATTGTTTGTATGTCTGTCTGTCTCTCTGTCTGTTTAGGGCTCCCTCTACATGGCATTTTTTTTTCGAAACGCTTATGTTATAAGAGACTTGGCATAATCAATTTTTGTAAACAATATTTAGAATATTACTTTGCCAGAAACTATTTTGGCATATTATTATTTAGGTCATGTGTTATTTCGCAGAAATTGGATGTCCATATTTTTGGCATAGGTACATAATTATACACGGTGTTACGCGAGCACTGCCAAAGGTTTTAAGTATGCATTCTAGACATCAAAATAAACACAAAATATTATGAGACCTTATGTCAATTCCACCAAAAAAAAAATTTTTTTTCTTTTTTTTAGGCCGATTTGAATACTTTTTAACATTTCCAGTACTTTTTATCATAACAACAATTTGTTTAAATTATTTATTTGAATTGTTTTTTTAGGTACAGGTTATTTCGTCAAGTCTATTCGTATGTTTTGATTGTCAGGCAAAAGGTGTGGTAATATTAGAACACATTGTGGTAGCATTGTAATTCAAAAGAAGTTAAATGACGAGTTACGTCGAAAAACTTATTTCGAAAAAAGGTTGATTATCTCTGAAACCAAGCCGAATCCAGGAAATTTTATATAACATTAAAGACTCTAAATATGGTCAGGAATCCAGCATTAAAATCTTTCGGAATGCTGACGTAACACCGTGTATACAACTCTCCGAAACGTACTTCACATACATATATTTTACGTTAGGCAGAAATGCATTATCTATTATGGTAGATTGGGTTTGGTACATATACTTATTATAACGATATGTAATAAGACAATGTTAAGAAAAAGATGAGGTGATTGGTTGGTTAGGTTAGAACAACGATCTTGACTACCGTTCATTATTGCTGTGGCAAACTGGGTAAGGTTAGACTAGAACAATTGCGATCTCATTAGGAACTCACTGCTACGACAAAGTGGGTTAGGTTAGAACTGCCATCTCATTATTAAGTCACTGCTATATCAAAGTACGTTAGGTTACGTTAGAACTGGGTAGGACAAAGTGGGTTAGGTTAGGTCAGAACTGCCATCTCATTAGTAAGTCACTACTATATCAAAGTACGTTAGGTTAGGTTAGAACTGCCATCTCATTAGTAAGTCACTACTGTATCAAAGTACGTTAGGTTAGGTTAGAACTGGGTAGGACAAAGTGGGTTAGGTAAGGCATCGGTCTCACCGCGAGCTACTAAGCTATGAACTATCGGCTACAAACACGAACAAAAGATACGCACTCCCGTGTAAATATAAAATATTTTAAAATAAAAATAAAACCGCCTTCAAAAATTCGCCCAAACTAAAAAGTCAAAAATAATTTTAGTTCCTACTTCTTAGGATTTCCTACACAAACCTTTAAACCTTTTACCTTATTCATTGAAATAAAATATTATGGCTAGGTACCCTACAGATTTCTTAGAAGTCGGTGCCAAGCCAATTTTTTGCTTTTTAGTAGTGTAAAATCGTTATTTAGTATGCTCTAAATACTTATAATTAGAATGTACTGCACTGTAATAGGCCAGAAAACCTGAACTGGATACCTTAAATATTCAAAGAATTATCCCATTATGAAGGAGATATACATTGTATCATCAGCAAGTATGAATAATTTCAAAGATTATAGGTAACAGCCTTAGCATGCCTATATTATTTAAAGAATCACTTACCGCTAACCAACATGTCATAACTACTAAGCAAACACTTAAATAGATATATTCAAAGAATTATCCTCCAACTCCTAATAGTTAAGGAGTTATACCTTTCGTCATCAGCTCACCAACATGAGACTATGACCACCTAAATGCAAATACTCAAATAGCTTCCAAAATACATGAACTGTGTTATATTTAAAGAATTATCCCCCAACTCCTAATTTCTAAGGAGTTGTACCTTTCATCATCAGCTCACCGACATGAAAGGATGACCACCTAAACGCAAATACTCGAATAGCTTCCAAAATACATGAAATATGTTATATTTAAGGAATTGTCTCCCAACTCCTAATCTCTAAGGAGTTGTACCTTTCATCATCAGCTCACCAACATGAAAGGATGACCACCTAAAGGCAAATACTCAAATAGCTTCCAAAATACACGAAATATGTTATACTTAAAGAATTATCCCCCAACTCCTAATTGCTAAGGAGTTGTACCTTCCATCATCAGATCACCAACGTAAAAGTTCATGACTAGACGCAAATATTTGAATAGTCTTCGAAAATAAATGAAAAATGTCATGTGTGCCTACAACATTTGAAGAGTTCCCTCGATTTCTCCAGGATCCCATCATCAGATCTGGATTCGGTGACAATGCGACCAACTAGAAGGTATACCCAATCAAACGAAAAAAGAATTTTTCAAATCGGTCCACGCGTCTTTGAGTAATCGGGGAACATACATAAAAAAAAAAAAAAAAGATTTCGACGAATTGTAAACCTCCTCCTTTTTGAAGTCGGTTAAAAAGAGAGTGTATCTTTTATTTACACGGGAGTGCGTATCTTTTGTTCGTGTTTTTTAACCGATAGCTCGCGGTGAGACCAGTGCCTTAGGTTAGAACTGCCACCTTATTAGTAAGTCACTACTATATCAATGTAAGTACGTTAGGTTAGGTTACAATTGCGACCTTATCAGCAATTGACTGTTATGACAAAGTGGTTTAGGTTAGGATACAACTGCGACCTCAGCAAGTCAGCAGTAATTCACTGCTATGGCAAAGTGGCTTCGGTTAGGTTAGGTTAGAATTGCGACCTTGTTAGATTAAATTATGCTCAATTAGTAAGTCTACAGTAGAGTAAATTGTATTTCCATTTCAACAATTATAAAGAAAAAGAAATGTATTTTCCTTTACTGTCATGGCAAAAAAACTCGACAAGAAAACGTTATGCATATCTTGCACGGGAAAGAGAGGGCTGGGAGATACTCCAACGACAAGTGAATAACTCTGTGATGATGATGATGAAGGTGACCGTCTGTTCATTATAAGAAAAAGATTTGGGAGTTCAACCCACAGTCCCTTATATTCCAGTATGTGTGTCTATTTGTCCGTCCGTGGCTAAGCTCGGCGATCGTTAAGGTGCATGCAGGCCAAAAGAGCATTCGCTGTTCTAACCCCCAACTCTACGAAATTCGATCGTTACACGAAACGAGATTCGTTGATTTCGTAGAGTGGGGGATAGAACAGCGAATGCTCTTTTGGTCTGCATGCACCTTTAGTATCAACTAGAAAGCTTAAATGTGGCATGTACATGTATATTTTTATACCACCGACAGAACGATGAAAAAAATTAAATTTTACGGTAAGTATCTATAGAGGACACGTAAAATGATGATGTTTTATTTGCACTTTCACCTTATGGTATGTGGTGTCTTTAGGTATGTGACCTTGTCATCAAAAGCGGTTGTTTATGCAATATAGAAATAGATAAAAATCTCTTGAAAACTCCAAATAATTGTGCCAGGGAGACACTAAACTTATTGTTAGAATAATATTTAACATATAATATTGTGAAAACACAAATCAAATTATTTATTAACTAAATACTTAATACTATATAAATTATAAATATTAAATGTCATATACCAAAGAGGGCACTCGGAGTTGATTTGACATCGATAAATGTTATGTTGGCTTTTTAGTATTATCTTGGTATGCAGTTGGGTTCCGTGTCATAAGATAGGCCTGATGATGAAATTGGACGAAGTTCGAGGGAACTCGGAGTAGGTTTGAGACAATGATATCCTACGATGACTTTATAGGATGAGCAGTTAGGTCAAATACCACAAGATAGGCCTGATGATGAACTTGGAGGAAATGCGAGGGAACTCGGAGAGGTCTTGAGATAGTTGTACGTTGTATTGGCTTTTTAGTATCCTCTTGGTGAGCAGTTAGGTCCAGTACCACAAGATGGACTTGATGATGAATTGGCTTGAGCTTGGCTTGGCTTCAGATAATAATATGCTATGTTGGCTTTTTAGGATTAGCAGTTAGGTCAAATACCACAAGATAGGCCTGATGATGAACTTCGAGTAAGTGCGAGGGAACTCGGAGTTGGTTTGAGATAATGATATGTTCTGTTGGCTTTTTAGGATCCTCTTGGTGAGCATGTGTCAAATATCACAAAATAGGCCTGATGATGAATTTGGAGTAAGTGCGAGGGAACTTGGAGTTGGTTAAGGATAATGATATGTTGTGTTGGCTTTTGAGGATTAGCATTTGGGTCAAATACCACAAGATGGGTCTGGTGATGAACTTGAAGGAAGTTCGAGGGAACTCGGAGTTGGTTTCAGATAATGATATTCTATGTTGGCTTTTTAGGATTAGCAGTTGGGTCATATACCACAAGATAGGCCTGATGATGAAGTTGGAGGAAGTGCGAGGGAACTCGAAGCTGGTTAAAATCATCATCAATATTATCGAAGCAGATGTTAAAACTAACATGAAAATGTTTATCACAATATGTAACTATTATGTAGATGACACGTGTAACAATGATAAAATGGTGTTAAAAAAGTGATATTTCTTGTACGTGAGAAAAACAATAGTTTCCTTGGGTTGCGTTGTTCTGTTCCGTTAGAGTTGGAGATGTGCTATAATTACTTATTCTGTGGTGAAAGTGAGTCTGTTATTTATATACTAACTTAGAAATTAGTAAATGTGTATTGTACAGGTTAAAGTATATATTCATTTGTTACTTAAGTACCAACTAGTTAATCTGCCATATCTGAGGCAGCCCTGTTGCGTGATTGTGCGAGTTGCGCGTATACAAACATACCCGTACGCACACATAGGCACAGACAAATGTCAGATTTAGTTTTTGTATGCCGTATCCACCCTGTGACATAATTGTATAATTTGGCATGTAATTCAGGATAATATTTTTCCACAGCTCCATTTCGTCACAGGTTTTTTTTCTTCGTGGCATTTTTAAATCACTCGGCAATAATTATTTTGTGAAAAGAGTTATCGGTATGGTTAAATTAATCGACATCCTTTCCAATAAGCGACAATACCAAATAGCAAAATTGGCTAAGCAGGTATACCCACTAAAGTTAAGTATGGAGGGTAGGTATTAGAAATGAGAAATAAATAATGTTGATAAATTTAAACCTTATCCCCTGATCTGTGTAGGCGTCCTGAAAGGACGTCTGTCACCAATGTAATTGAAATTTGAATTTTATTTTCAAGGTTTATTTTCCAGTAATAGGTACTTTTTTGACAGACCACATATACATATGACCACATATATATATGTGTATATATATGTATATATACATGGGTTACTTTTTCACCAGTACAAAAAATCAACATACGTAATAGTAGTCCAAGTTACAGAATACTAGCATTTTTTGTTAGTAGGTACAAAAAAACTGAAATACCAATGTTTTAACTTATCCGCAAACCTAACAGGAAATTTGGACGCATTGCGCATTATCAATGTGCATAACTAGCAAAACACACGAACTGGCAACTATTTATTTAAAACGTCATCGCACGCGGCATGGCGGGTTGTAAAAGCGGCGGCGGTAATGTGCATCGGGTATCAACTTATCATTATGACTTGGCAAAAATATCTTACTAGATCCCAAATCCTCCGTCTTACTTGCACGGGCTTAGGACCGTCAAAATAAAGAATTTTTCTGTGTGTTAAATTTGTCGAATGTTTTAAATTATGTCGGGGAAACGTGATAAAATTACAAAGTAGCACAGAAACTTTCTTTATTGAGGCGTATTTCAAAAATTTTAAATCAACTTTATCTACACAAATATCGTTAAGTGCTCTAAAATGCGTCCAGAAACAATAGACAATGACCAGCATTACCCACCATCAGAACTTGGCACATACATAAAGTTAACATTATATACGATTTTTCCGGAGGTTATGAGTTTTAAATTTGGAACAGCTGTCAGATTCAAGTGGGGTGCCTATTCTGGTATCTATAAATATTCAGCCAGTCATCAACACAATAAGTTAATTCAGTATATTTTTTAGTAACAATCGGACGATATTTTCATATCGAGTGACAAGAATAGGGACATCATTCGGTAGTCTATGATTTAAAAAAAAATACAGAAATTCAAATCGGTGCCATTCCTGCCTTTTGTTTATTGCCTTACAAGTGAAAAATTGTGAAAAGTTGTAAATACTTTGTGATAATATTGATAATTATTTGATAATGAGTGGCAGTGACTTGGATAACGATATGAGCACTCCGCTGGACATACTCAATGCAGCTATGACAGCAACTAACAACCTGTTGCCGCAAAAGTCGAGAGCCAAGTATGAGAAGGCTCTGTTTCTGAACGCATCTTAGAGCACTTATGATATGTGTGTAGATAAAGTAGTGTATGCAACTATACGTAATCAGGCATTACGTACAGTTGCATTAACTACTATTATGTACAATGATTGGAATCAAAAAAACATACCTAATTAATGGAGTCCATTTCTCATGCTTATTAATTAATTTACATGAATGTTTCCTTCGATATTTCCCATCACAAGTTTTCACTTTTAAGTTCATCAAAATGCTCTTATTATTGGACTTGGGCCTCTTCAACGTATACTCGCCGTTTCACCTCACCCCACAAAAAAAGTCACACGGGGTCAAATCTGTTGACCTGGCTTGTCATAACACTGGCATTTTCCAGGCGGGGCACACTTTGTTCAGCGTTAGAGTTTACTCTATACATAAAGCATTTTATCACGCTCACATGATGCTCCAGTACATCATGAATCAAGCGCCGAGCGCCTACTTTACGTATCGAGTAAACGCTAACTTAATCGTTACTTGCCAAATCATGACACTTGCCTTTTTCTTTGGCTTGTTAATCTCACAACCATACTTATATTTATACAATCATATTTTTTCAGTTGAATATTGAAATACAGTTGAACATTGGGAAGATACTTCAGCGGAAAGAACCTAATGAAAATGTAACGGAACACGTTTCAAGAAAATGGTATTGAACTTGGTGACAAGAAACATTCATATATTTGTAATTAAGTATAATGTTTATATATTATTTAATTTTCGACATTATTATGAGCTGTGTTTTGCCGAATAAATATTGTTACTGAATACAAGTGATGAAAGTGAGCATTTTCTACATGAGTGTCGGTGATCGAAACCGACAAGAGTTAAAGAGGTCTACATTTCAACACCAACATCAAACTATGTTATGCGAATGCATTATGCGAGAAAATATCTGCATACAGTACCAACCAGACTGTGCAGAAAAATAGGGGAGAGTGGGGTACAGTGAATAAAGGTGCACTGTGAATATTTTGCATTAGCTTTATTTATCGCTTTAATAATCCGGTATTCTTTTTTCACGAATTTGCTCATCTGTGTGATACTAATATTGGAGTAACTATATAACGGAAGATACTTTCAATTATACCTGAAAAGTCTTGTTCTTGGTTTTTTTACCTCAAACTAGGAACTGTTCTGTGATTTTTGATTGAAGAGGTAACTTTAGTTCACTTTTTTATAATGAAAATGATTTTAAAGCTATATGTAAATTATATACTTGTGCTGGAAAATGTGTCCTCTAAGGAATAGGTGGGACAATAAGGTATCTAGAAAATTACAAATAAAAATAACACCACTACAACATTTGTAAAAAAAAGGGATCCACTGTACCCCACTCTCCTCTACTATGAAAATTCAGTCTTGCACTCGCGCAGAAAATATCACATTCTGTGGAGTGAAGTTCAGGTAGAGTTCTTATGAAAACTGTCACCACTCTTAGTAACCTCGTATGTCACTATTGAATCGGAACTGAGATACGTACGCACTATAGGAGTATCTTAAAGTCCGTTGGCTCAACACCTACTTTTATTCCTATGTAAAATAAGAGTGACAGCTGGTAACCACAGTTACCAAAAGCTATTGAGTGGCTATTATGGATCGAATATTCGCTGTGTCGAAAATCGTAGAAATAATGTATCCTAAAATCAAAATTAATGTTTCGATTGGACAATCGACGTATATTTGTGACCGAGATTGTCATCCCATAATCTCGGTCACAAATATACGTTGGCTCGACTGCTACCGGCTCGAATATTCGCTGGGTCGAAAAGTGTATAAACGAGACCATAATTGTAATTGGTTACCGGCGCAAACATCACACTTGTAAACAAAATGTAAAAATTGTCTCACTTGTACTCTGTTTGGTTAGGTATTTTAAAAAGGTAAAAAATCTTGCACTATCTTTTTATTGAAAAATGTATTTAAAAATCCAAACTAGGTACTTAATGAATCAAAACAATGTAAATCACTGTATTCCTTTGTTATATTACGTATATTTGGTAAAACTTATTTTCTACTTGTAGTTTTCAATAAAAAGATACTGCAAGATTGTTTACCTTTTTTTAAATATCTAACCAAACCGAGTATAGAATATAGAGCAAGAATATATTATGTATACAGGGTGTGGCCTGTAATAGGAGCAAAAAATGAAACGGTACACTAATAACCCAATAAATAGTCATAATTTAATAGTTAAAACTTAAAAAACGCTCTTTCTTTGCTAGCAGAATTAAAATAGTTTAGAGTCTCTGATTGTTTGTTTCGTCCTCTTCTATATTTATATATTTTATGTATGTATGTATATAGTAATTATATGGAGTGTATATATGTAATGTATCTCTTTATATATGGAATATATATGTTAGTTCGTGCATAAGTGCTTCTTTTTAGTAAGTATTTTATTATTTTAGTTGCACCGCCCACAATCTCTCTGCTTTGCCTAAAGGTTGACTGGTAGAGAATGCCTTATGGCATTAAGTCCGCCTTTTGTACGTCAAGTTTTTTTCTTTTGTGCAATAAAGGTTAAATAAATAAATAAATAAATAAATAAATAAAAAAAAAATTTTTCCCGTTTCTTATGTACTTTTACTGCAGTCGACTT
>JALPQI010029573.1:0-13514 GCA_025490895.1 Thaumatotibia leucotreta
TATATCACAGTGTCATTCTTTTTAAGACTTTTCTAATATTTACCTGTAATGCTTTTATCAGTAGAAGCTACAAAAACTAGTAGCGACATCTGTAGATGAAGCAAAAACATGTGGACATAGGCGTGAGGCAGGCGCTAAGCAAAGCAAGTAAGGTATGATTTTCAACTTCAAGCACCTTGCTGCTACTAGATGGCGCATTTTTCAATAAATAATTGACACCTACTTTATGCCGCTGGCCGTGGAGCGCGAGAATCTAATTGTATGAATGTAGTGTATAGTAAAATAGTTGGTTTAACGTTATAATACTTATAATAAAAGTCTGCTACTCTTAAACTCCACTTACAAGATCCAAACAAGCGCTGAACGTTGAGTGAAACGAAGAGATTCAAGACAACGTTCAAGACGAATTGTTAATTATAATTATTTCGTAAAAGTCAACTTAAATATGTGAAGTTAGGCGATTGATATACATGGCGACATTACGAAACTTTTAGGCCTAAGTATGTCCGTCTAGCGGCTGATAGTGATGATGATAATGCACAATTTCGAGTTAGGCCACTAACAGACAACTAAGTATTGGTTTGATTTCGTTTATTGATTTAACCCCGCGTTAATTCGTGTAGCGTGTGTTGTGTATTCGTGTGCAGCACGTACCGTACACGTACCTACACGTACGCGTGTGCAAGGCGTGCGCGTTGCGTGTTGTAGCGTTGGAAATGTTATAGTAAATGGCACACCGCTTGCACGTCACGCGCACGTGCACGCCACGCAAGCGGTTGTCCTTAAGAACGTGCAGTGCAAGTGAGGCTTCATTTACAAATAAGTAGGTAAGTACAAATTATTAATGTCCAAATAAAACAGGTAAGTACTGCGTAATTTCAATTTTATTCTTTCCGTTAACATCCCAGTAATGCTTCATCAACTGTCCGAAAGCTGTGGCTCCGGGTTCGTTGATCTCCTTGAAGTATGGTTCAGCCTCCAGCCGGTCCAACCAGGATTTGCTTTTAGGGTACCTGAGAATGAAAACATTAAACAATCAGCACTCAATGAATGTGTAGTCTATAACGTATTTAATTTAAATTCCAATAAACGTCAAAAAAAGTAGGTTCCAAAGATGGCGAAATGTCACAGTGCCACGTGTTAACATCATTGTAACATTTGTAACGTTTCAGAAAAAACAACAACCATTTGGTAACCTAAGCAGTTTTCCTAAAAAATTAATCACACATTACGAGACTAGTAATTGGTACCAAATGTTGTTAAATCCTGAGTTATTGCCATTGTAATTTAAACTTTTCTCCGATAAAAGTATTAAATTAAATATCTTTTTTGCGACAAGTATTTAAATCTGATTTTTTAATTAAGAACTAGATTTAAATGTTGTCTTTAATAATATAGATAAAATAAGCAGCTACCTATAAAATTTACAGAAGTGAAAATTTACCGAACCACCTAATATTTATTTCATTTTACTAGTAATTGCAATACTTTTTGACAAGTATTGGAATCTAAATAGGTTTTCAGGTATAGATGAGGTGATTATGATTTCAAATAGGGTGCGGCTCCACTGACGCGGAGCGAAGCGGAGCTGTGCAAAATTGACCAATTAACATTATTCAAATTCAAAATTCGAAACACTGTAATGCGGTCTCATTGGCCGAGCTCCCACAGCTCCGCTCCGCTCCACGTCAGTGGAGCCGCACCCTTACTCATCGTTCTAAAATATAATTAAACGATTAAACTCATGCAGGTGCCTAATTTATCATGTTTCGGAGAGCCTAGGTCTCCATTACCAAGCAATAATGCAGCAGTTATGAGCCTTTGAGCTGCAGAAAGGGACCTTTCTTAGGTACAGTCAAGTGCAAAAATAAGTATCGAAAGAATCCGTTCATAAATATGTTACGACGTTCTTTTTACACAGAATTAGAGTGCACTGGGACATATTTTTGAACGTTTTTGTATACCCCTTATTTTGTCTTCGACTATACTACAAAGAGACAGTAATAGCTTATTCAAATACCTTTTTTTCTAAAAGCTTGCAGTTCCTATTTTCTTTTAAAAATAGAGAATGATAAAAATTTGATCACCTCTGCTTTGGACAAAGACGTCTCGTTCTGTATATACAAATCAAAGGGGGGTTGAAGGAAATAGGTGGGTCATACAGCGTTCGCGAAAACGGGCGTCTTTCCTGTGGACATTGCGGAAGTTAAGTTCTGAGACGTACAAATTAGGTTTTCGCCACATAATTCTTAAGAACCAAAAGCCACCCATCGGCTTGTATTCGTCCAACAAGAAAATTAGGGTTCACGAGTCCTTATATGTCATATGCCCCCAAGAAATATCATACCAATAAATCCTACCTGTCAGCATCCAAAACATGAATCCCTTGCATAGCCGTGACGGTAGAGCCGAGCGACACGTCGGCCACAGTCACGTGGTCACAAGCAACATAGTAGCTACTGCCGAGATACATCTCCAGTGTTGCGTACGCGTCTTCGATGAGGCTCAAGTCTTTTTCGGTTGGGCCTGGCTTATTTTCCAACAGCGTCGGTTTCTGAACACAAGTGAATTATGTAGGTATCATTCGTCAGTAAAGTCCAAAACAAAAAAACTTAAAAAATGCATTTCATCAGAATCAAGCACTTTTGGAACACGATCTTGGTTTTATTACGAACTTAAAGCCTTCAATGCCGTCTGGTGACGGCAGTAAGAATACATTTGTCACCACCCCAACTCCTCCTGCGGGTGTAAGAGTCGAGTAAGGGATTGAAGTGTCACTGACAATTACGTGACAAAAGATTGATGATGGGCAGCAGCGTCATCATACATAGTGGACACATTTAGTGATCTAATGCTCGCCACCATATCCGCCACCTCTTTAGTCTCTACTATGTATGTTAGTCTAGACATGACACGAGTTTCTTAGAAATAGGGGGGTATAAGTATTTGGCAAGCCGCTAAGTAGCCGCTGTCTGCCCCTTTCGGTCTTAGGTATGACATGAAAGGAACAAACAATACTTAGCGGGTTGCTAAGTTAGGAGACGTTTATAAATAACGAGGTAAGTCTTCAATTAGCGTCATAATACTTACAGCAACATCTTGCAGTCGTCTAAACATGATGGTAGCGTCGAAGAACAGCCGCTGGTTGACAACGGCCCTCGTTTGCAGGTCGAAGGGGTATAGCGCGGCTTTGTGTTCGCCGCCATACTTCTCTACCAGGTACACAATTATGGCGTGGCTGTAAATATCAAATAAATCGTCGGCTGACAAGCAAAACTCACTATAAAAACTATAAAAACTGTCACTACTCTTAGCCACCTCTTATGTCAGTATTAAATCAGAACTGAGATAAGAGCTTTATTTCAAATAGGTATTTGTTACTTAGTGAGTTTTGCTTGTCAGCCGACGAAATATGAGTAATACAGTGTGTGCCCTACATCAGAGGGGAAAATTTGCACACAAACGGTGCATTATTACTATTAAGCTAATCTCTAAATCATTTGAATCATTTCCACATATCGTATTGAAAAAAAAAACTTTTTAATTGTTTTTTTTTCTTGGAATTTTCGTTGTTATGAGTTCTTTTACATAACTTAGGTAGGTACCTACATTGAAAATATACAAAAAGTTTTAAAAATACCTAACAAATTGGGGTGAAAATAAAAACAAAATAACTATTATGACTGAGTACCTGGTATACTATCAAGATGTCTTGCGACTGACAAGCTACGGCGTCGTGATGTCAAGATCCAGTACTTAGGGTACATAACTTTGAATAACATTATCTTCGAACTTAACAATTTTGAAACATCGGGACCTTTACAGGATTATTGCGGATAGTCTAAAGGAGTCGCTCATTTCTTTTTTCTCCTGTCCTTAAAGGTCACACAGTATACACTGAATTTAAACTTAAACGATTAACGATTATCATATCGCTCATATTTTAACTCTTTATTTGTGTGTATGCCTATTGACAAGCTTAGCCTAAAAGTGAATAATCATACATTTTCTCGCCAGTCTACCTGTGACCACGGGTGTAATAACGTTATGCCCGAAGCTTCAGGATCATATTAAACGTAAGTTTACGCGATTAAGATTCGTTCAACTAATACAGTAAAATGGAAAGATTTTATTTCCCTTGTGAAAATGACTCGATGTTTTGTCCTGAATTGCTCCAAAGTGGAAATTCGCCGTTATCTAAAGATGACAATGGGATCTACTGCGCGACATTTTCAGAGAGCCTAGGACTTCATTATCAAACACTAAGAAAATATCGCGTTGAGTTTTAAACCTCATTATCATTCAATAAACGTATGGCAGTCAAACTAGATGCATAAAGCAGCAGACCGAGCTCTGTGGCGTACCTTGGGGGAGGCCTATGTCCAGCAGTGGACTGCAACGGGCTGATGATGATGATGATGATGAAACGTATGAATCGAACATTGTTTAAGAATCTCCAGCGAATTACGAAGAAAGCACTATAATAATTGTACCTTTCCGCCAAAAAGAAGTCTCCGTCCTGTAGAACTGGTATTGTGCCCATGGGGTTGACCTGTAAGTGAATGCGATACATTGTTACTAAAATTAAATAGAATACGCTGAGGTTTTCTATGGAGACATTGTACAATGTAAACATTTTTTTTGGTGAATTTTTAGCAGTGATCTTACACACCAGGGAATATTCTGACGACAACATTATGACTGAGGTAAAGTGTTATTTAGCGTCGGTGAACTGCACCAATATTTACGAGCGCTCTTATTCATTCAACGCGGGTGCAACTTTTGACAGCAACTCGCAACTACCTACTCGTCTCTTTTCGATTGTAGTGATTAAAACACAACTAACTTACCTCCCAGTCCCTCTCCCCCTACTAACTTCCCAAGTAAAGTATTATACACTGTTGAGTCAACAGTACTTTTTAATCCCATTTTAATCGCTGTTTGACAATATCTACGATGTACAAATTCATTATGTCATAGCTGCATGCAACTTTTCCCTAAAACTCCACCGACTGATGCTCGAAAATGTACAGTTCTGGCTTTTGTACTTAGTTAAACTGCAAACCCGAGACGTCGGCGGCCATACGGGCGGCGTTAGACGACAGGCTCACATTCTTATCGTATAGGACACAACAGTTTCTGTTTTTCTATGACAGGAACAGCCGCGGTGGTACTTAGAAATACCTTTTCTCTGAACTCCGATGACCGATTCTGTAGGTGCAGCAGGTCTGGCTCGACGTAGTCAAATTGCAGACCTAAGATAGCACCGACCATGCGGACGGCGTTGGACAGTGGATCTGAGTCCTTGTATAGTACCAGCCGCGATGGTAGGTACTAATAAATACCTTTTCTCTGAACTCTGGTGACCGATTCTCTAGATTCAGCAGGTTTGTCTCGACGTAGTCAAACTGGGGCCTTATCACACTTGCGATTTACAAGCGATTTGAAAGCGAAACGTACGCGCGGCGTGTTCGTCGCGTGCCCGTAACCGATTCGCCGCGAGTGCGTCGCGATTTTGCCGCGATCTCGTAACGAATACGCTGCGCAACCGTCAGTAAATCACTCGGAGTGATCTGAGTCTTGCATAGACATCGAGGGGCCGCACATAGTGTGCCACTAAGAGGGATAGATATAGTCACTTACTACTAAGACGAAAGTGCCATACAGGCACTTAGTGACGTATTCAACGCATTTGTCTGGCACTTACATTTAGCATCTAATGCACACACACACAAAAAATAGTGGCACAGTGATAAGGACGGACGATTATCGTTCCTTTTCACTTCCACTAGTAAAAAGTTTCATAAGACCATCCCTTTCGTTCTTGCTATTATTATAACGTTGTCAAATCCATATTAATCCTACATTCATGATAGACATTTATAAGATTTATTATTACACAATAGATTCTAACTCTTGACGCGGCAAACTCGCTGCGCAGTCGCGGCGTATTCGTCACGCGGTCGCGACGCCATCGCGGCGAATTGGTTGTGGGCACGCGACGAACACGCCGCGCGTACGTTTCGCTTTCAAATTGCAAGTGTGATAAGGTCTAAGATGGCGCCGACCATGCCGGACAGCGTTGGACAGTGGATCTGAGTCCTTGTATAGTACCAGCCGCGATGGTACTAAGAAATACCTTTTCCCTGAACTCCGGTGACCGATTCTCTAGATTCAGCAGGTCTGGCTCGACGTAGTCAAATTGCAGACCTAAGATGGCGCCGACCATGCGGACGGCGTTGGATGGCGGGCTCGCGTCCTTCTTGTATAGGACCAGGCGCGGTGGTACGACTGTATCGGTACAGGCAACATCAATAATTTATAGAAAGAAAAAGGAAAGTAAACAATGACTGCAATTTCTACTTTACATCATCAAATAGGTACTGCTAAAACAATGTGTTCGTAATTCATCTTTAGAATAGATGGTCCTACTACTGCAAAATATCAGCTATCTGCACAAATCAGGTTTTCGCACAATCAACTTACTTAATTAAGTATCATGATAATTAAATGAAGGGTCCACGGAAAAAACATGTTCAGCACTTTAAAAAATCAGGGCAAATTCACATCTTATTCTGTTAAAAGTACCTAAGGTGGTTTTTCCTTCTGTAATTTGAATTGACTAGACATGTTCTTTCCGTGGACCATTCAAATTAATTATCGAATAACATAATATTTACGTGCACATAGCTGGTATTTACAAAAATAGTATTATTAATCTTACGGCCTGTTTCATTTCACGATCTCTTTTCCCCAGACATATATTATATGTAGGTATTAGGTAAAAGAAAGGTCAACTAACATTTTCATCACACTTGCTGTCTAAGCGCGCCATTGCTTGCGCGCGTAGCGGGAGTAATAGAAAAGTGATATTCCCTAGGGAGTAATAGAAATGTCAGTACGTCATTTAATAATATTATGTCTTAAAACTTATTTTTTGTCGGCAAGTGTGATGAAAAACATTGTATGCATCACGGTCGGTAAGCGGAATACTAACTCGAGTCATTAAAAGCCCTCCGCCTACGGCGTCGGGCTTCTAACACTCTCGTTAGTAATTCCGTACTTACCTCCCTTGATGCACAATGTACTATTATCTGACAGATTTGTTTTGGGATGGTGATAAAGCCCTTAGTTATTAAGAATGTGGAAAAATAATATCACTATTCTAAGCTACTGGAACAATAAAATAGTGCTTGAATATGGATATGTCTTTAAACGGTTTGTGTAGGTACATTTTTTGTAATTTCGTAGTATTTATGTTTAACTTTATTATAAAAAAACGTATAAGTTAAGGTACTTACCGCTACTAACACTCGATGTTATCCTCATTTTCTAAGGATATTTCTTGAAAGTGAATAAAAATATTTTATGTTTTGTGGTGCTATCGGACCGTCACACTTCAACGGACTATCTGCCTATCTACAATATCTGTTTCTACCTGATAATTTGATTACTTATATTTTTTTATCAGTATGTATAGTAAAGGAAATGATATTACATATGAATCATATTACATACCCAGGATTTCGACGAACCGTTGTCATAGTAATAATTATGAGATCTATGGAGATTATGGGAATGCAATGTCGATCTCACGACAACTCGTGAAGTCGCGAGATTTCAATATGAACATGTGAAAGTTAACATGTTTTCGGGCAATTAGAACATTTTTTTTATCAATTTGCTTCATCGCGATCTCGACTGTCTCAACAACGAAATCTTAGTTCGATGAATCTAAAGTTAATATAAGTTTATCAGACAAGATTCCTTAATGAAATCGGGATTTCATGATTGTCACTGTGACATTAAAATTGATAATTAAAAATAATGCTGATTCGGTCGGGTTTCATTCCAACCAATCGTTCACGATGACAATTACAAACTACGTAAGTGGTATTGCATTGCAATAATTAATTTAATTACATCCCGACGTTTCGAACACTTTTCAGGGTCCGTGACCTGCGCCGATTCAACCGGTAACCTAAGAAAATAGAATACCTAGTTTGTTTCAGAAGACCTTTTAATAGGTCTCTTATGTAGGAAATACATTTGATATTCACAAGTGCTTTACAGTGAAGGAAAACATCGTGAGGAAACCTGCAAACACCTGTGAAGAAATTGCGTTGATTGGAGCGTGTGAGGTATTGGCTGGTAAAACATAAACATCTCCTAACTTAACAAGCCGCTAGCTTCGTCCCTTTCGGTCGTACCAATATGTCTATAAGCGCGAAAGGGACAAACAATACTTAGCGGCTTGCTATATTAGAAGACTTATGATTATGAATAAGGAGGTAAGAAATTAAAAACATAAAATTATTGGATCATTCTTTTTTATTTGACTTCCAGAAATGTTTTAGCATCTTGCCTAGTAGAATAGCGCCGGGAGTGTTGATTTCCTTGAAGTAGCTCTCTGTCGACAGCCGTTCCAACCATGCTTTGGTCTTAGGGAACCTGCGGACAATGGGATATCAATTTATCAAGGGTTTAGTCAAGAAAAAACCTTTATTTTGGGACCCTTATTCTGTTCGAAAGACCTATAATACCCCACACTATAGGATGACAGCCACATAAAAAAATCATCCCCACTTTACTAGTAGGGGAGGTATCCGAAAATAGTACATTGTGCATCAAGGGACTAACTAGAGTGTTAGAAGCCCGACGCCGTAGGCGGAGGGCTTTTAATGACTCAAGTTGGGGCCAAACCCTAATTCACGAAAAAAATTTTGACAGTTTCATACATTTTGATTGCGTGATCATGAACACGTTGTATAGGAGAGTATTTTTTTTTCGCGATTTCGAGTTTGGCCCCATAGTAAAAGTTGTTTAGTATGATCTAAATATTAATGGGTTTCCTTCTTTGCTCTACGAGGTGATACATACTGTATATGAGATTGTCTATCGAAAAAATGGTGAGTCTTACACTCATGTTAATAAGGGTTAATTTATAAAAAGTCAAAAATTCATTCTTAGATCTAGCATACTATAGTACATTTCTGCAGACACCAGGAAACCAAACTTAGCAGGCTGCGCAGGTATATTGCATTGCAGTCCTAGGACAGCAAAGTTATGAAAAGTCATAACATATCAAGTTCATGAACGTGTCTGCAGTCATCGAACCAGGGACATAGTAGGTAAAATTTGGCGTAAGTAATGTTAACATTTTATTGCTAGTTTGAAAAATACTAGATTATTATAGAGATAAATATTAGATTTAACCTGGGATATTTTTAATGCGCTCGACCGTAGGGAGCGCGAAAGATTCGAGGATTCAATGAGTTCCTCTTTCCCCGTAGTAAGCAGTTAAGCACTCTACTTTTCATTCCGACTTTGAGGAAATTAAAAAAGAAGTACAATTCAGAATAGTAGATTACACGCCAAGGCCGTTTAAGTGGGAAATGTCTCGGATGACGTGTAATTGTAGGCCGCGGCAAAGCAGAGGCTGCAGGCTGTCAAACATGTGATCCGAGGATTTCCCATTTAACGGCCGAGGTGTGTATATTATTTTTCTGCTCAACGGAGCCGGCAGGCGGCAACTTAGTTTAGCGCAGCGGTCGGTAATGAGCTGTTTGCCGGCCGGAGGTCGGAAAAATATTTTTTCTTGCAACTGCACTTGTCAGTTGACCAAACTTTTTCATGCAATAGAAAGAGACGGGTATGGATAGTACTATAGGCCTATGTTCAGCAGTGGACGTCTTTCGGCTGATGTGATGATGATGATGATGGATAGTACTGGCTATTCACTCTACCTATAGATAATTTTAGCTTTTTACATATCAGCGTCAGCGTTTAAATAATTACTCGTCGTAATTGTTAAAAATAAATAGATATACAGGGTGGTCCAAACCTTGACGTCAAAAAATTTTTTTTAGGTTCCCTACGTCATGGGCTATCAGAATATACCCCATGTATGTTAGCCGATTTTTTGTAGTTTTCGAGTTATGAACTTTTGAAAAAAAAATTTTTGAGAAATTCTGGATAGAAGAAATTTATTGATAAAAAAAACTATTGGGTTTTTTTAATGTTTTCTTTTTGTGAAAGTATTACTACAAATAAAGCATTTACTGCCAAAAAAATTAGCGTCCTCACTTTGATACAAGTAGAATAAAAAATACCAAATTCAAAATTTTACGTTAAAAACGCATCAAAATAGCATAAATGTACGTAAATAAAAAAAAAACATATCCCAAGGATTTTTGGTAACCTAAAGACTGCCCTAGACCTTAAACCTTCGTAAAAGCAAAAAAAAGTGATACTTAATGATGAGGATTTTTCGGAGAAGTCGGTCAAACAAACTTAAAAAAACTTCTAAATTATTCATTTAAAAATAAAGTAAATTTTCGTCTGTTTTGTTGTTCTTATCAATAAACAAAGACAGAAAATACCACGAAAACTCAATTTGTGTTCAATTCAAGTAATTTTTTACTACTTTAAAATTTTAAGCTTTTTTAAGTTTATTTGATTGACTACTCCGAAAAATCCTCATCATTAAGTATCACTTTTTTTTTGTTTTTACGAAGGCTCAAGGTCTAGGGCGGTCTTTAGAATACGAAAATTCCTTGGGATATATTTTATTTTTTATTTACGTACATTAATGCTATTTTGATGCGTTTTTAGCGTAAAATTGTGAATTTGGTATTTTTTATTCTACTTGTATCAAAGTGAGGACGCATTTTTTTTGTCAGTAAATGCTTTATTTGTAATAATACTTTCACAAAAAGAAACTAGTTAAAAAACCCAATAGTTTTTTTTATTAATAAATTTCTTCATTTCAGAATTTCTCAAAAAAAAATTTTCAATAATTCATAACTCGAAAACTACAAAAAATCGGCTAACATACATGGGGTATATTCTGATAGCTCATGACGAGAGGAATCTAAAAAAAAATTTTTGACGTCATGTTTGGACCACCCTGTATTTTCCACCCTAGAGGAAAAGCTATTTTCTACCCGCTTACCTACCCATGATAGGGCCATTCCATATGAAATCATCAAATGAGGTGCGCTGCATGCTTTCCGATTTGTTTGGAAAAAATCATGGATGATAATGTAGGTATGCTTTACATACAACCGTAGTTGTTTAATTTTTAAACAGCCTAACAGCCAGACAACATAGGTCTGAAGTTTAAAAATAAGCGATTTTTGAGGTCGATGAAAATTGCTTTAACTTTTTTTTAAAGTGTGAAACTGAATTTTATTATATGTTAATTTACTAATTAATATGTGTACTTGTACATGTATGTATTACAGTATGTATATTTTTATTACTTATTGTATGACAAACTTCCAAAACTTCATGTTATTTTGTTAATGTTCAGTGATGTTCAGTAGCTTTTATTGGATTGCTCGCTTGGTCTAGACAGGTATTTTTTTTTAATTAACAAGCTCAAATAGTCTTTAAATGAAAACTTTAACAATATTTTTGAATTTAGTTCTTCTAACTTAAAAAAACAGTAAATTACAAAACCATTTCTGTAGAATTTGCTTTTTATGACGTTAAAAAAAATCATGTTTGGCAAAGTTTAAAGATCTGAAAAGTACACAGAAGAGAAGAACTTACTTTGCTCTTTGTAAATCATCTTTATTTATATTGTGTTATTGATTTTTGAAAGAGATATGATTTTTTTGAAATCTACAAGTTAGCAAGAAGTTTCAAAGTAGTTGTCTAAGTTAATGTTTTTTTTTTTATCACGGACAACATTTATAAACGTAATAAACAACAAAATGATGATTGTTGATTCCCTCGTTTACTATGTACAGTCAACCAAAAAAGTGGTACACCACTTTCTTGATGGTAAGCATGAAAATGCTAGTGGCACATCTTATAATACGTCTGAAATAGGGTACTTATAGGTTTTATTACACATGCCTACTGTCTTTAGATAAGAGTAATGATGTTGATTCAATAATGCGATAACAATAAAAAATACCAGGTCGTATCATAATTTTGTGCCAGTTTCAAACGGCACCTTACGAGCCGGAAGATATTCCTACTCCAAAAATGTTAATGTCCTAAAGGTAGTCAGGTAATAATACTTTACACACACACACGCACATATATACATTACATATTTGTGACAAGCTTTTTGCTGACTTTTGCATGATATGAACATGAATTCGTAAATCGTGCATTAACACAAGGGTCATACACACTGACATACTTAATTACGTACATCGCAGCTTAAATAAAGGTTCTTGTTGTTGTTAATGACTAATAAAATATAGTTATGAATAATTTAATGCGTTTTATTTAAAATAGTGAAGGCATAGAGCGCCGGAAAATAGTCGTAAAAAGTTCCGAAAAATGGACATAAAAAAAAAACATAATTCTCACAGAAATCGAAAACACAAACTAAATGAAACGGATTCCTATAGAATAGAGTTTGGTACTATCTTTTGTATAACTTTTTGGATTTTTTATATTGCCAAACATGATGAAATTTGAAGTCAAAGTTGAGCAATTTCGTTAAAATGGCCAACTTTACCATTCTTTTTTTCAGCTAAATGAAAAGTTTGTGTTCAAACCCTCAGTTATTTTATGAGAGCAATACTTGTACTATACAGTTAAAAAATATTAATTCCCTAAGCTCAGTAGAGATGCTGCAAAATCTAATAGAAAATGGGCGGAATTTGAAAATATTCACAAAGCTTTCAACATTTATGATGGAATAAGTAAAATAGCTTGATGCATATTGATAATAACATTTTAAAGTACGTTTACTAGAGAATCAGAAAAAATATATAAAAAATGTATATTACTTACCGAAACAAATTAACATCGCTTCTCGTGGAACCTCAAAAACAGGTAAATTGAAACTTTTTTTTTTTTTTTTTTTTTTATGGCACCGCGCTCTTGGCGCATTCAGCCAGCCGAATAAACGGGGAAACGGAATTAAAGGATTAGGAAATTCGGAAAATTTGGAAATAGGGAAAAGGAAACAGGAAAGTGATTGTACATTTTAACATGTTAAAGTTTGATATCATTGAGTGAAAGGAAAGAATATAATGCTTTAAATACGGATGAGGATGAGCGTTAATACATAGGAGCGATGAAATACAAGTCGGGAATGGAATTTTGATTGATGACAGATGGTTAATAACACGGAACGATCATATAAGTTACATTGAAAGAATATATGGTTAAAATCAGCTGGACCAGTTCCGCAAGCACATGCGGAAACTGGACACAATTTTAGTTTTGCCAGGTGTTCGGGTGTACAAGCGTGACCCAATCTTAATCTAATAATCATGCTTGTTGCTGGTTTTGATAAATAAATATGTGCAAACCAAGGTTTAGTGGGAATATTCGGTTGAATACGCCTATAGTGAATGGCCCCAGCCCCTGCACCAGATGACCATAGTTCCGTCAGTCTTTTCGTAAGAATAATCTAGGTAGAGTTAACAAATCTTCAGTAATATTCTTGTAAGGAAACATATCCCCACAGTCAATGGCGTCCTCGAGCTAAATAATCCACCCTTTCATTTCCTTAATTCCTCTGTGACCAGGAATCCAGGCAA
>JALPQI010029574.1:0-10161 GCA_025490895.1 Thaumatotibia leucotreta
GTGGAAGTGTAAATTTGCGTAAGTCGCGAGTTGGTGCAGCGGCTGTCAAGCCACTGCGCAGAAAGCGGTGTACACCTCTCTACACTCCTGAGCCGCCTACACCGGTGTTGCCCCTGGCTGTCTCTTGTGACGGCATTTACGGGGGCCCATCTAGTCGGCGGCGAGTCACCGCCTGCCTCGATAGCAAAGAGAAATCATTGTTATGGCAGGTGTCCGGACCTCTTTTCTATAGTTCCATTTCTGATCCATCCATCCTCCATCACCATAGCCCATTAGTCTTTTCCATTACTTCTCAATAGTCTCTATACGCCTGCTGGGACCGGTTTACGGATATCTATTGATGTGCCCGTGAATGGGTTGCAGCAGGTGTACAACACAGCAAATTTCTCCAAAGGGCCTCTACGTGTTGGATCTGTATCCCCGCGCAAGCCTATCAAAAAACCGGGATTTGTAAGCCCGTGATCCCCAAGGAGATACAATAATAATAATAATAATCCATTTATTTTCAGGCATCGAAGGCCCATAGATACATACCTTACAAACTAACATACATATTAACATAAATTATTAATCTAAGTTATTTTGGCGACATAACAGGAAGTCTCTGTTTCGTCGCCTGATCCGGCGTAGGATTTGGCAAACTCCCACGGAACCGCCGAAACACTACCCCCTTCGGCCAGAACCAATGCTCGGCGGGGCAAGCATTGCTCATCACACACTTATTTTTGTTATTCTAGAGCGTATTATTCGCCAACAAACTGTCTACAGTTTGGCGAAAGAAATTGTGTACCCTACCACCTAATCTTTCTTTTGTGATAAATAAATTAAATTTAAATTAAATAAGTTAGTGCGGAAAAGTGATTGATCTGCAATATTTTAATCTGTCGTTTCTTTTTTGTCGAAGTGTCCTGCCCATTGTCTGCATTGCATTATTAATGAGTCGGAACCTAATTACAATCATGAGGATTTCCCGTAAGTTTCATTCTCATCATAGAATACCTATTATCAATGCCTATTGGAGTTGACTCGAAAAAGTTTGCTAATTTTTCTGCGACCATGATAGATGGATGTTGTGTTGTATAATTGTTAGGATAGAATTCTAACTTGTATTTCATATAATTGGGGAAAGTGGTCTTCTTCCACAGGTGATCTTAAAACAAGAAAGCATTTGCCAAAACATTTGTATACAATTAAGACGGATCATTGAAATAGGCTACTTAAAGTGTTTAAGTTTACTTTTCTGTTATACTTATAAGTATTGTAAAAGACAATTCGCTTTAACACGAACATTTTTAAAATTGAAATATAGTATATTTTTTTTGTCATCGAAAAAGTAGCTACGTATTTATATAATAAAATAGTAAAATATTTTCAGGAACTCTCACAAACTAAATGCGATATCAAGGCGTATTTTTGACAATATTGTTTACGTCCAATTTGTTGCTTGCTTGGCGTGGGTGACACGCTATTTGTTTTTTGAGGTGATGGCAAAAAGGACATAATTAGTGGTGAAAGAAAACCTCATCATCGTCTGCTTATTTCAGTCGACTGCTGGACATAGGCCTCTCCTATTACCTATGTCTTAGAACGCGACCGCAGTACTCCGCAGTAAGATCTTGCTCTGTCACTCCAACGAAGGCGTCATTAGAGTGAGAGAGAGAAAAAAAATTGAAATTTGCGAATTTTGAAGTTCGCGGTAGGGCCGCTGAAGATATACGGCTAAACCGCCATCTATGTTCATCACGCTCAACTTACAGTGAGTTAACCGTTCTACGTCTTGAACCATGTGATGCGCATACTATTGTTGTTAAGTCAACGTAGTTTGCCTTGACATTACATTGTCGCTATCTAATTCCGCAGACATTCAATAGATGGCGTGAGTATCATTTTCAGCCATCAATAAAAAAAAAATAAACATGACTTATTGTAGTAATCTACAACGAAACAAAAGTGCGAAGCGCGTTGATGTTCTTTTCTTAATCTAAAACAAAATGGAAAAGTTTAGATCGACATCCCATACAATTTCCATAAATAAATTTATGGAATGATCACCTGGCCACACTTAACGATTACACTCTGTATACATTCTCTACACCGTGTTTTTATTGATTTCCGTTAAATTAAAAGGAAGCTTATTTAGGTCAAAAATAATCAATTTGTCTAAGAAACTAGTATCTGTTATTGAGTTATTAAAAAAATAAGTTTAACGACTGAACAAGTGTATTGCAACCTTCATTACATCCTAATGAAACTTATTTTGACATGTGCCGTCAGTCACCTGAGATCTTATTCTTAAGGTCACCTCACTTACCATTTCATTTATTATGTATGAATTTTTTTTTTCGAATTCGATTAAAAGCAATATACCAGGTAGCTCCAATTAACGTACCAAGCAGCCAGTTAAACTTAACGGAATTAAAAAAAACACGGTGTATGTGTACCTACATAGGTTCTAGATATGCACATTAAACAGCCTTTGTAGGCGTCAAGGCATTTTGATGTCGTTCTGTGTTTTTCCCCGACGTCTATACTTGATAATGCATAAGCCAGCTGATCTGATATGACGTCAGAGGCGTTTCTTGGAAACTATAATTACTTACTTAGACCTCAGTACGCGCATTATTAGCGTTATACCCTAATCAGTAAAGAACTATTTTACCAACTTCAAAAAAGGAGGTTCTCAGTTCGACAGGTCTTTTTTGGATGTATTTTAGTCGACGTCGCCGGGAGTAGTGAACCGATTATCCTTTTTTTTACCTACTGCGACTGGACAAAAATGAGTTATAGGTAAACACTTATGATATATGACGTCGTCGGACAAGCAAAACACACTATAAAGTAACTACTCGTACTCTTAGCTACCTCGTATCACGCATGTCAGTATTGAATCAGGATCTGAGATACGAGCTTTATTTCAAATTATTGAATAAAAGGACTATGCGTCAAAATGGACCAAAAACCAACAGAGCTGGGAGTAGTATCATTAAAAAGGTCTGTTTATGTACTTTATTTCATTCTATAGGTGCAAAGCTGAATTCCATGGGATAATTTTATATGAGTAAGGCGTTCTGCTTGTACTCTCTAAGTAAATCACCGTCGTCCACACACCAATCATCATAGTATTTACTCTGACTAAAATACAAATATCTCCGTTTTGCAATGGAATTGAATTAAGTGCCCATAGAATGAAATGAAATAAATGTAAATACCTATTTAATGACACCACTTTCAGCTCTGTTGGTTCTTGGTCCACTCTCCATACAAATATGCCCATGGTCCTTTCGATAAAAATGCCAAAAGTATGTCTCTAAAGTTTAAACTGAAAATCATCATATTTTGTGGAACAACTAGCAATGTACAAATTACAGAACATTCTCAAAATTACGGGAATATACTCCGAAATTTCCGAAAATTTTCATGAGAATTTAAGAGTTAGTTTCCATGAGAATTTATAAAAATGTGTTATTATAAATAATTATTTAAAATCGTTAATAAGTAAACAAGGCAGTAAATATAACCCATAAGGCATGTATCTAGTACGGTCTTGCCTTGATTAGATTGTTTGCTAAATTTAGATTTCCCAGACCCAGAACATTCTCTATGCAAGTTTCGCAACTTATGAAATTTCTCCTAGGTACAATGATAGAAACAACGCAAATTGTTATATTAAATATTTTTTGTGTTGCATTTTTTTAAAGTAGTAATTAATGTTTACTACTATGTATGTTTGTATGTATGTTTGCCAGCCTCTGTAGCCTAGTTGGTAGTGACCCTGCCTACGAAGCTGGAGGTTCCGGGTTCGAATCCCGGCGAGGGCATTCTTTGTGTATTTATTTATCACAAATGTTTGTTCCTTGGTCATGGATGTCTATGTATTTAAGTATCTATATGTATCTATCTATTATATATATCGTCGCCTGGTACCCACATCACAAGCCTTAATTGAGCTTACCGTGGGACTAGGTCGATTTGTGTAAGATGTCCCAAGATATTTTAATTTTAATTTTTTTTTAATGTAATGTTGGCAAATAATCACTTCTACAAATAGTCTGGTAATGCGATCGGTTTGCTTGCTTCATGTATGCTTGTCTACGACTACCTATGAAAATCTCTGTTTTTAAATGGGTCCAACGCAAACCCATGTTCGGTGTCTTTCCGGTGGACAATCTAAAAGTTAAGGCCTATGAAGCTTGATTTTCTTATGAAAGCATTAAGCCGTACTCCTTTTTTTTCATTGCGTTGTATGATAAAAATCATTACTATCTGTCCACAGGCTGTTAACTCGACCACAGGAAAGAAAAAGTGCGTGTTCAGCTGAACTGTAGAGCCCCTCTTTCGTGTGGCCAATAGTGAGCAACTGGTAAGAGTGTAGTCGTGATTTCTATCATACAATTCAATAGGAAGGGAATGCCTTTAAATTACAATAAGGGTTTAATAAGAAAATTAACTCTCATAGCCTTTAACTTTTAAAATGTCCACGGGAAAGACTCATTATATTATTTTGAATTTTACCCTACATTTTACTGCTTTATCTACTGGACTTTGGCGCGAATTCGTTCATTTTCCACTCCGGCCAGCTTATTGATGTCTAACGTTCTTGCGCAATTTGCGGTTACAATCATGGAATTGTTTTGCTTTGTTCTTGGTCATAAATGTTATTACATTACCCTTATTAACATGCATGGTCATGACGATTAATATGAAATACACAGACGTAGGAATCTAGTAATAAAAGCATAGAGTAGAAAAGAATACAATCGAATAAAAATGTTTTATTATAGAAGCACAACATTTATTTGTTATCGATGAAAGAAAGTCTTACGAACACTGGGTACTGATGACATACCTATTAAATGGGGCCGCGAAACGGTCTCTTATCTTCTATTCAAAGTTTTTTATATAATGCATTTTACCAATCCTTTACAAACGGGAGGTATATTTTAAGTAAATTAATTATTAGGTTACATATAGAAATTGCAGTTGTTGCTATTACATAAAAAAACGAGTATTTATAACGAAACTATTACCTTAGTAGTTTCTAGTGTGTGTTAATTTTTCCGTATTTTATTACTGTTTTCTCAAGCGTTGTTTTGTGAAATTATAAATACTCGTTTTTTTATGTAATAGCAACAACTGCAATACCAGGTCCCTGCCTTTCAGATGGGAGAACGCTCTTTTCTTGAAAGGTTGAATGTCGTATATTTTTTGTTTTCTAAGCCATAAAATAGACAAGAATTTATCAATCACATAAGATTTATTTATTATTCATAATATGACGTGAACTGTTAAAAGTTTGTTTATATTTACATCACAATGATTCACTCAGAACTGGTCCTCATCACAATAGACTCATTACAGATTAGATCAATTGTTAAGTATTTAAAATTACAGCTAAGAATGTGAACCTACTGCATACCTTAACACCTTAACTCCTCATTAATTACTTCTCTTATTATTGGCTGGCCACAGATTGCTCAAAACCGGGACGATTAGAGAGAGACTGGGGTTGAGGGGGGGGGGGGGGCTTTTCCCAGCAGTGTGACACTATATAGGCTATAAATAGTAAATATTATTATAGGCACCAGCTAAGGAAATATAATATTTATTTACGTGTAAGTTAAAATGTTTTTCCTTAAAATTATATCATCGTCCTATAAGTCATATCCACCGAAACACGTCCACTGCACATAGGTCTCCCCCAAAGATAGACCCAATCATCGGTTCTTACAATGTGCAAAGATAGTCGATGTTTAATAATAAACTGCACGAGTATTAAAAATATAGTTTCAAAATACCTACTATCGGCTTACAATTTTTTTAATAGTTAGTGTAATTTCTGTCAATCGAACTTTCGAAATCTCTAAACTACTCGTAACTCTTTGATCATTTATTTTATTATTAACAAGATATGATTAAGTTAGTTTCGAAATAATATAAATATGCTATGATGTTATTATTCATCGGAATAAATTACAAAGGGACAATTACGAGTACAAATTAGGTATAATTTTATTTTTTTAATTTAGTTTATTTTAGGATATAGTTTTTTTTGAAGAAAAGAAAAAAATACCATCAAATAAAATTCTACCTATAATTCAGAAGCCCCCAAAGGGATATATTTATTATTAAATAGGTAGATTTGATTAAATTTATCTTTACTTGTTTTCTTTGTTACCTTGAACCGTGTTTTCTGAAATCGATTGTTGGTTATAAATTCGTTTCGTGTAAGTAGTTATAATTATCTCACGCATTTCTTTACCGACTACATACATTTTAAAAGGAACAGGTTCTCACTTCGACAGTTTTTTAATTTTTTTATGAGTGTTTTTAATATATTAAATAGCACAAGGGAATGTCTTACGTTATTTCCTTAACGACAATAATAGTAATGTCGTGATAAACAGAAAAACGTTAGGATTTAAAATTACTTCATTTTCCATCAACATTTATATACAGCATGATGCATTAAAAATATTAATTAGATTGGTCTTATGGAGTCAAGCAGTAGTAACAAGGAATCATCATCATCGTCATCATTTCAGACATAAGACGTCCACAGCTGAATAAAGACTTCTCCGTTGAACCTCCAAATACACCGGTTGAAGGTTGCTTCCACCCAGCGTCTCCCACCGATCTTCCTAAGGTCGTATGTCCATTTTGTGGGTGGAAGTCCTACACTGCGTTTGCCAAACTGTGGTTTAAAGCACTAGGGCTATTACGTTCATTGGCATTAAAAATATAACTTTAAAGGAGCATTTACTTACAGTTGCAATGTAATAACTTGAAATAAGCCCTTAAAAGTTTTGTAGTAGACAATACCTCCTATTGAACGTAATATTGAACGTCAATACAGTACAAATAAATTAAAATTAGCGGACGAAAGCATTAGGCTCTATTCATCCATAAAACTGCAGAAATGTCACCTCACTCACTTAAAAAAAAGAATATTAACAATTTATAGGAAATAAAAATAAAGTGCCGTATTTTCTTGAACCTTAAGACGACGGCTATCAGGGAAAAATATAATATGCATACCTTCGGAAAACTTTACAATTAATTGAACACTACAACTGATAAAATAAATATTCCGTCGATGACGCCCGTAAGACAAGCCTCCTTTCACACGAAACTGGTCACAGCAACATTTAAACGAGACGTCAAGCAATAAACAAGGAAAAAACATCTTAGTATTATTGAGAATTAAAATATCAGTGTCATTTTATAGATCTACACATTACTCGGAATTAAAGGTCTCGTCTGATAAATATAGCAGAAATCCATTTGATGAGGGCTGTGAACGATTGATTCTTATGATATGCTCTGGAAGAGACTATGTATGACTGTCTGTATGTCCAGGAGGATGTCTATCGTCTGACAATGGTGGAGTGGTATTGAATGATAACTAACTAGAAGGAAATAATAAAAATGCGTTCATTTTAGAAAATTAATACATGTTGATTTTTCGATCATGAGTAGGAGTGAACACTCACTACAGTGTTGCCAGCTGCGTATTCTGATTCACTTCAATGTCGGCTGCAAAAAGATCCGAAAAGTTCCGCCAGACTATTCTTCGCCCTGGGCCTTCCCTCTAGTATGTTAGTCCTGGCCCCTATACCACAAAACTTTACAAGCGTACAATTCTACAAAATTGTCAACTTTTTGTATGGGAATTTATACAATTTTGTAGAATTGTACGCTTGTAAAGTTTTGTGGTATAGGGGCCTGGAAGC
The DNA here is from genome assembly GCA_025490895.1 of Thaumatotibia leucotreta. Classification (NCBI taxonomy): domain Eukaryota; kingdom Metazoa; phylum Arthropoda; class Insecta; order Lepidoptera; family Tortricidae; genus Thaumatotibia; species Thaumatotibia leucotreta. The sequence goes on from JALPQI010029574.1 coordinate 7,731, forward strand.
CGGATATTTTCAAGCGTATGGTATAAAATGCAAAAGATCCGTCAGATCCAAATTCGGACTAAAAGGTCAGGACTGGTAACAATCAAATATCATATCTACCTTTTCAGCCCGCGTCCACCCACTACTGGGTATAGGCCTCTTCTTTATTACGCCATTTTCCTCGGTCCTGTGCTAGTCGCATCCACTGCTTTGTTGCGGTTCGGCGTATGTCGTCGGACCATCTTGTCGGTAGTCTCCCAGCAGATCTTCTTGACCACCCTGGCCACCATTCAGTAATTAACCTGCTTCGTCCACCGCCCATCGCTACTTCTCGCAAAATATCATATAATCAGGGGTTTTTTTTTTGGAAGTCGTCATAGTAAAGTTACTCAGCGTGATCGTCCCTAGTATCCTGTTCAGTCATGCTCATGGCCTAAGAATAAGGATAAGGATTTTCGTGAAGCAAATATAATATTGATATTTCTTTGCAAAGTTACTGGACATTTAAGATTAAATAATGTCGGGTATAATATATTGCATAATGATTATAAATGTTATAATATTTGTTTTTACGCCATTAACTTAATTTTAAGGTGAAGGTTATTGATAAATATTTATAAGTCGTCGTAAGTTATTAAAACTATTTTGAAGATTACAAGTTCATTTATTTTAAAACTCACTAGTGGGCCCGACAGTTTTACTTTTAAATAATATATATCATAACGGAATAAACGGCTGTCACGTTCTAGAGGAATACAAATGTGAAATTAGAACAGTCATGTCATTGTATCACCATGAACAATGAAACTGGACCATCACAGACTTATACTCCAAGGTACTTGAAAATTGTGCATCACCGGAAAATAGCAATAATACGGTCCTACCTCGGAAAAGTCACCTTAGATATTTTTCAAACATCCTGTATCTACAAACGATGACGGGGTTTTTACCTCAATCACATAAGAGCGTAATGTAGCGTGCAAATTAGATGTTTTAACTACGACTACACCTACCATATAAATACCAGGCAAAGCCTCTAAGTACCATAAGTCACCTGCTACTCCGTGATTACAGTTTACTACTTGCAATGGTAGGTTGGCCTTAAACAAACATTAGTACAAGAACACAAGACCTGTGTCACTTATGCTTCACTGCTCGACCACTTCATTACGGAACTTACGGATCAAAGGTCTTTGTGTTTTCTTATTTATTTTGGAAATATTTTATAAAGCCACAACATATAATTTCTTATACGAAGAGCAGAGACTTATTGGTTTGTTTTCAAATTTAAAAAGTGCTTATAGCAAGTGAGTTTTTTTTATAAAACGTGATAATGAAAAATCCGCAAAGGGTTTCGCCCTAGGATACTTGACAAGAAATACTTTAAATCTTAATAAGAGTAATTTGTACCTTCTGTGGAGTGCAAAATATTACATATAATTATTGATCTTCTAACAAATACCATCTGATATTCGATAGAGGGTCAATAATTAAATGTAGGTGCTACCAGCCTTCTAGAAGGAAATTAAATAATAATCTAATACCAAGATTGTTACATACTCGTAAAGTATTGAAAGTAAGTTTACCTTTTCATAGTCGGTATCAATCATACGCATTCAGAACCTCTTAAGACAATAAATAATCGAACACCGAACTTTGGAATAATGCCAAAGGTCTCCATTTCCTCGTTGGCAATAATAACTTCACATGTCTGACCGTAATTTTATTTAATCCGGCTTTTTTCATTGAAATTATAAACATATGTTCGAGCGGTTGTTGTTTGCCAACGGCCGAGCGGTGATACAAATCGACACATTGTTAAAGTCATATAAATCATGAATGTGTCAATAGTCATACTTTTTCTTTGCGACGCGACTTCGACCAGCAACTTTGACACGTTTAATTGTCATCTGACATAAGAGCTTTGATGATGAGCTTTCGAGCGGCGTACCCATCTGAAGACTGGATTCATACATTTAGTAGCTACCTACGTCATGTAGTACCTATGCATGACGTAGGTACTACATTAGTAGTCCTACATTTACACAGGCATAGACCCCCAAATAGGCCTCCACTTTCTGTCAATTTGACAAATTCAATTAAAACTGGGAAATTTTGATAACGGTCGTCATGATCATGAGTTTAAGACCTTTTATATCTTTTGTGTATGATTCGATGTGCTATTGCTATAGAGCTAAAGATTAGCCCCGTGTAAATAAAGGAAACAGTGATATTTATAGTCACGCAATGATCATGAGTTTAAACCCTTTTATATCTTTCGTGTATGATTCGATACGCTATTGCTAAAGAGCTAAAGATAAGCTCCGTGTAAATAAAGGAAACAGTGATATTTATAGTCACGCAATGATCATGAGTTTAAACCCTTTTATATCTTTCGTGTATGATTCGATACGCTATTGCTAAAGATAAGCTCCGTGTAAATAAAGGAAAC
>JALPQI010029576.1:0-12019 GCA_025490895.1 Thaumatotibia leucotreta
GATTAGCAGTTGGGTCAAATACCACAAGATAGGCCTGATGATGAAGTTGGAGGAAGTGCGAGGGAACTCGAAGCTGGTTAAAATCATCATCAATATTATCGAAGCAGATGTTAAAACTAACATGAAAATGTTTATCACAATATGTAACTATTATGTAGATGACACGTGTAACAATGATAAAATGGTGTTAAAAAAGTGATATTTCTTGGACGTGAGAAAAACAATAGTTTCCTTGGGTTGCGGTGTTCTGTTCCGTTAGAATTGGAGATGTGCTATAATTACTTATTCTGTGGTGAAAGTGAGTATTTTATTTATACACTAACTTAGAAATTACTAAATGTGTATTGTACAGGTTAAAGTATATATTCATTTGTTACTTAAGTACCAACTAGTTAATCTGCCATATCTGAGGCAGCCCTGTTGCGTGATTGTGCGAGTTGCGCGTGTACAAACATACCCGTACGCACACATAGGCACAGACAAATGTCAGATTTAGTTTTTGTATGCCGTATCCACCCTGTGACATAATTGTATAATTTGGCATGTAATTCAGGATAATATTTTTCCACAGCTCCATTTCGTCACAGGTTTTTTTTCTTCGTGGCATTTTTAAATCACTCGGCAATAATTATTTTGTGAAAAGAGTTATCGGTATGGTTAAATTAATCGACATCCTTTCCAATAAGGGCCATTCCATATGAAATCATCAAATGAGGTGCGCTGCATGCTTTCCGATTTGTATGGAAAAAATCATGGATGATAATATAGGTATGCTTTACATAAAACCGTAGTTGTTTAATTTTTAAATAGCCTAACAGCCAGATAACATAGGTCTGAAGTTTAAAAATAAGCGATATTTGAGGTCGATGAAAATTGCTTTAACTTTTTTTTAATGTGTGAAACTGAATTTTATTATATGTTAATTTACTATTTAATATGTGTACTTGTACATGTATGTATTACAGTATGTATATTTTTATTACTTATTGTATGACAAACTTCTAAAACTTCATGTTATTTTGCTAATGTTCAGTGATGTTCAGTACCTTTTATTGGATTGCTCGCTTGGTCTAGACAGAATTTTTTTTTTTTAATTAACAAGCTCAAACAGTCTTTAAATGAAAACTTTAACAATATTTTTGAATTTAGTTTTTCTAACTTAAAAAAACAGTAAATTACAAAACCATTTTAGTAGAATTTGCTTTTTATGACGTTAAAAAAAACCATGTTTGGCAAAGTTTAAAGATCTGAAAAGTACACAGAAAAGAAGAACTTACTTTGCTCTTTGTGAATCATCTTTATTTATATTGTGTTATTGATTTTTGAAAGAGATATGATTTTTTGAAATTTACAAGTTAGCAAGAAGTTTCAAAGTAGTTGTTTAAGTTAATTTTTTTTTTTATCACGGACAACATTTATAAACGTAATAAACAACAAAATGATGATTGTTGATTCCCTCGTTTACTATGTACAGTCAATCAAAAAAGTGGTACACCACTTTCTTGATGGTAAGCATGAAAATGCTAGTGGCACATCTTATAATACGTCTGAAATAGGGTACTTATAGGTTTTATTACACATGCCTACTGTCTTTAGATAAGAGTAATGATGTTGATTCAATAATGCGATAACAATAGAAAATACCAGGTCGTATCATAATTTTGTGCCAGTTTCAAACGGCACCTTACGAGCCGGAAAATATTCCTACTCCAAAAATGTTAATGTCGTAAAGGTAGTCAGGTAATAATACTTTACACACACACACGCACATATATACATTACATATTTGTGACAAGCTTTTTTGCTGACTTTTGCATGATATGAACATGAATTCGTAAATCGTGCATTAACACAAGGGTCATACACACTGAAATACTTAATTACGTACATCGCAGCTTAAATAAAGGTTCTTGTTGTTGTTAATGACTAAGAAAATATAGTTATGAATAATTTAATGTGTTTTATTTAAAATAGTGAAGTCATAGAGCGCCGGAAAATAGACGTAAAAAGTTCCGAAAAATGGACATTAAAAAAAATCATAATTCTCACAGAAACCGAAAACACAAACCAAATGAAACGGATTCCTATAGAATAGAGTTGGTACTATCTTTTGTATAACTTTTTGGATTTTTTTATATTGCCAAACATGATGAAATTTGAAGTCAAAGTTGAGCAATTTCGTAAAATGGCCAACTTTACCATTCTTTTTTTTCAGCTAAATGAAAAGTTTGTGATCAAACCCTCAGTTATTTTATGAGAGCAATACTTGTACTATACAGTAAAAAAATATGAATTCCCTCAGCCCAGTAGACATGCTGCAAAATCCAATAGAAAATGGGCGGAATTTGAAAATATTCACAAAACTTTCAACATTTATGATGGAATAAGTAAAATAGCATGATGCATATTGATAATAACATTTTAAAGTACGTTTACTAGAGAATCAGAAAAAATATATAAAAAATGTATATTAGTTACCGAAACAAATTAACATCGCTTCTCGTGGAACCTCACAAACAGGTAAATTGAAACTTAAAGCGGGCCCCATCTGGATGAGCAGCAAGTAAAAAAAAAAGTATTGACGGTGTACGTACAACTTACTTAAGACTATTATCCTTGATTTTTTTTCAAACTGTTTGTAAATCAGTCAGCGCGGAATTAAATCCGAATCTGATGATTTCATATGGAATGGCCCATAAGCGACAATATCAAATAGCAAAATTGGCTAAGCAGGTATACCCACTAAAGTTAAGTATGGAGGGTAGATATTAGAAATGAGAAATAAATAATGTTGATAAATTTAAACCTTATCCCCTGATCTGTGTAGGCGTCCTGAAAGGACGTCTGTCACCAATGTAATTGAAATTTGAATTTTATTTTCAAGGTTTATTTTCCAGTAGTAGGTACTTTTTTGACAGACCACATATACATATGACCACATATATATATGTGTATATATATACATGGGTTACTTTTTCACCAGTACAAAAAATCAACATACGTAATAGTAGTCCAAGTTACAGAATACTAGCATTTTTTGTTAGTAGGTACAAAAAAACTGAAATACCAATGTTTTAACTTATCCGCAAACCTAACAGGAAATTTGGACGCATTGCGCATTATCAATGTGCATAACTAGCAAAACACACGAACTGGCAACTATTTATTTAAAACGTCATCGCACGCGGCATGGCGGGTTGGAAAAGCGGCGGCGGTAATGTGCATCGAGTATCAACTTATCATTATGACTTGGCAAAAATATCTTACTAGATCCCAAATCCTCCGTCTTACTTGCACGGGCTTAGGCCCGTCAAAATAAAGAATTTTTCTGTGTGTTATAAATAAATAAATAATAAATAAATAAATATCTTGGGACATCTTACACAAATCAACCTAGTCCCAAGGTAAGCTCAATTAAGGCTTGTGATGTGGGTACTAGGCGACGATATATATAATAGATAGATACATATAGATACTTAAATACATAGACAACCATGACCAAGGAACAAATATTTGTGATAAATAAATACACAAATAATGCCCTCGCCGAGATTCGAACCCGGAACCTCCAGCTTCGTAGGCAGGGTTACTACCAACTAGGCTACGGAGGCTGACAAATTTGTCGAATGTTTTAAATTATGTCTGGGAAACGTGATAAAATTACAAAGTAGCACAGAAACTTTCTTTATTGAGGCGTATTTCAAAATTTTAAATCAACTTTATCTACACAAATATCGTTAAGTGCTCTAAAATGCGTCCAGAAACAATAGACAATGACCAGCATTACCCACCATCAGAACTTGGCACATACATAAAGTTAACATTATATACGATTTTTCCGGAGGTTATGAGTTTTAAATTTGGAACAGCTGTCAGATTCAAGTGGGGTGCCTATTCTGGTATCTATAAATATTCAGCCAGTCATCAACACAATAAGTTAATTCAGTATATTTTTTAGTAACAATCGGACGATATTTTCATATCGAGTGACACAAGAATAGGGACATCATTCGATTGTCTATGATTTAAAAAAAATACAGAAATTCAAATCGGTGCCATTCCTGCCTTTTGTTTATTGCCTTACAAGTGAAAAATTGTGAAAAGTTGTAAATACTTTGTGATAATACTGATAATTATTTGATAATGAGTGGCAGTGACTCGGATAACGATATGAGCACTCCGCCGGACATACTCAATGCAGCTATGACAGCAACTAACAACCTGTTGCCGCAAAAGTCGAGAGCCAAGTATGAGAAGGCTCTGTTTCTGAACGCATCTTAGAGCACTTATGATATGTGTGTAGATAAAGTAGTGTATGCAACTATACGTAATCAGGCATTACGTACAGTTGCATAAACTACTATTATGTACAATGATTGGAATCAAAAAAACATACCTAATTAATGGAGTCCATTTCTCATGCTTATTAATTAATTTACATGAATGTTTCCTTCGATATTTCCCATCACAAGTTTTCACTTTTAAGTTCATCAAAATGCTCTTATTATTGGACTTGGGCCTCTTCAACGTATACTCGCCGTTTCACCTCACCCCACAAAAAAAGTCACACTGGGTCAAATCTGTTGACCTGGCTGGTCATAACACTGGCATTTTCCAGGCGGGGCACACTTTGTTCAGCGTTAGAGTTTACTCTATACATAAAGCATTTTATCACGCTCACATGATGCTCCAGTACATCATGAATCAAGCGCCGAGCGCCTACTTTACGTATCGAGTAAACGCTAACTTAATCGTTACTTGCCAAATCATGACACTTGCCTTTTTCTTTGGCTTGTTAATCTCGCTACCATACTTATATTTATTCAATCATATTTTTTCAGTTGAATATTGAAATACAGTTGAAGATTGGGAAGATACTTCAGCGGAAAGAACCTAATGAAAATGTAACGGAACACGTTTCAAGAAAATGGTATTGAACTTGGTGACAAGAAACATTCATATATTTTTAATTAAGCACAATGTTTATATACTATTTAATTTTCGACATTATTATGAGCTGTGTTTTGCCGAATAAATATTGTTACTGAATACAAGTGATGAAAGTGAGCATTTTCTACATGAGTGTCGGCGATCGAAACCGACAAGAGTTAAAGAGGTCTACATTTCAACACCAACATCAAACTATATTATGCGAATGCATTATGCGAGAAAATATCTGCATACAGTACCAACCAGACTGTGCAGAAAAATAGGGGAGAGTAGGGTACAGTGAATAAAGGTGCACTGTGATAATTTTGCATTAGCTTTATTTATGGCTTTAATAATCGGGTATTCTTTTTTTACGAATTTGCTCATCTGTGTGATACTAATATTGGAGTAACTAAATAACGGAAGATACTTTCAATTATACCTGAAAAGTCTTGTTCTTGGTTTTTTTACCTCAAACTAGGAACTGTTCTGTGATTTCTGATTGAAGAGGTAACTTTAGTTCACTTTTTTATAATGAAAATGATTTTAAAGCTACATGTAAATTATATACTTGTGCTGGAAAATGTGTCCTCTAAGGAATAGGTGGGACAATAAGGTATGTAGAAAATTACAAATAAAAATTACACCACTACAACATTTGTAAAAAAAAGGGATCCACTGTACCCCACTCTCCTCTACTATGAAAATTCAGTCTTGCACTCGCGCAGAAAAATATCACATTCTGTGGAGTGAAGTTCAGGTAGAGTTCTTATGAAAACTGTCACCACTCTTAGTAACCTCGTATGTCACTATTGAATCGGAACTGAGATACGTACGCACTATAGGAGTATCTTAAAGTCCGTTGGCTCAACTGCTACTTTTATTCCTATGTAAAATAAGAGTGACAGCTGGTAACCACAGTTACCAAAAGCTATTGAGTGGCTTTTATGGATCGAATATTCGCTGTGTCGAAAATCGTAGAAATAATGTATCCTAAAATCAAAATTAATGTTTCGATTGGACAATCGACGTATATTTGTGACCGAGATTGTCATCTCATAATCTCGGTCACAAATATACGTTGGCTCGACTGCTACCGGATCGAATATTCGCTGGGTCGAAAAGTGTATAAACGAGACCATAATTGTAATTGGTTACCGGCGCAAACATCACACTTGTAAACAAAATGTAAAAATTGTCTCACTTGTACTCTGTTTGGTTAGGTATTTTAAAAAGGTAAAAAATCTTGCACTATCTTTTTATTGAAAAATGCATTTAAAAATCCAAACTAGGTACTTAATGAATCAAAACAATGTAAATCACTGTATTCCTTTGTTATATTACGTTTATTTGGTAAAACTTATTTTCTACTTGTAGTTTCAATAAAAAGATACTGCAAGATTGTTTACCTTTTTTTAAATATCTAACCAAACAGAGTATAGAATATAGAGCAAGAATATATTATGTATATAAAAACTATAATATGTATGTGTCAACCATTCGGCAACCCATTATCTCGATTACATCGTTAATAGTAGCCCCAAACTTTGGTATTAGGTACTATTCGTCATCTATTTACTGAAGTATTCCTACATGGATATAAAACAATTTGTACATAGCACAGACGTTGATACAAGAACAGACGAGGCGATGAACTTTCGATACTCAACAGATTGAAACCTATGTTTTAGCTATGCATATATTTAGGCCACCAATATTTAAATTTAGCGAATATTAGTTCTCAGCAGAAGAGTACAGAAGAGTAGGTAGGTACTGTAGCCGTGCCATGAGCTGGAAAGTAAAGGATACGTAATTACGTAAGGTTTTACTCGATACGTGCATTCTATCGTGCTCGCGCTTACAAATAGGAGCGAGCGCGATGGCCTGCTCAACGTATTTAATAAAACCTAATGTTACCGATACTTGTAAAGTCATGGTACGGCTACTGTTTATTATATTTACTGTATCGTTGGCCAGTAAGTTAGGGTTTTCGATCTTTTGCAGGCAACGCTATATAGGCGTGTGGTCCAAACAGCTGTCAGATTCATAGGCACCACTGAACATGAAATATCGAAATTCTAATTGTATTTGGAGGTAACCGTTATAATGGCGGGACCGGATCCTGAATTCGATCGATTCATATTGCATTATTTAGTACTGAATTTGTACTATTTAGTACCTGTTGTAAAAAAAAATTGTACCTCTTCTATTTCAAAGTTATATTCAATCAGTCTGGTCCCGCCATTATAACGTTATAATGGCGGAACCAAATCCTGAATTCGATCGATTCATATTGCAATATTTATTTAGTACTGAATTTGTACTTTTTGGTACCTGTTGTAAAAAAATAATACCTCTTCCATTTCAAAATTATACTTCAAACAGTCTGGTCCCGCCATTATAACGTTATAATGGTGGGACCAGGTCCTGAATTCTGTCCATATTCTGTCGATTCATATTGCATTATTTAGTACTGAATTAGTACTATTTGGTATTGATACCTCTTGTAAAAAAATTAGTACCTCTTCCATTTTAAAATTATATTTCAAATAGTCTGCTTCAAATGATCTGGCGGAACCAGACTATTTCAAATATAATTTTGGAATGAAAGAAGTACAATTTTTTTTACAACAGGTACCAAATAGTACAAATTCAGTAAGTACTAAATGATGCAATATGAATCGACAGAATATGGACAGAATTCAGGACCTGGTTCCGCCATTATAACGTTATAATGGCGGGACCAGACTATTTGAAGTATAATTTCGAAATGTCTCGCCATTATCGTTATAATTACATTTGGATCGTTACATTTGGAGTTTATTAATTTCATAAATGTATGACGACTAGAAAACGGTCGCCGAACTGAAGATTGGGCCCTAAAACAGGAACTCAAAATGACTGACACTAAACAAAATTACTAGAACTTTGTTCATTTCATCCTTTAGTAGATTGGCTACCAAACCAGCTTCGAAATGGGATTAAAATCCCAATAGGTAACTGGCTTTAAATCGGGACTTATCATTACCGGTTTGTAACCAGGTTTGTACCAAATCCAGATACGAGATGGGAAAGTTAGTCCCATTTCATCCTACCAGACGGGAAACTATATTTCCCATTTGGCAGCCAGCTATCAAATACGAATACCAAACGGTAAGTACTAAAGGCATTTCATGGGAATTGACTCGGAAACGTTTATTTATTTTAGAAAACATTATTCCTTATGTAATGGTTTTAAGAATAAATAAACCACAAAATATATAGAAAATTCAATTCGCGTATTTATTTTGACAGTTTGTTGGTCCTTACGCCATATCACCGCCCCAGTGTCAGAAAAAAATATTAAAAACCCTCACTGAGGAAGCGGCAGTGTGAACAGCCAACGATCATCTACATATATATGTATAGGTATATTTGTTAATTTTACTGACATAGGATCTATATCTACTCTTTGTTTAGTGAGCGAGAAAAAAGTCGACAAATCATCCCTTACTCGCCTCCTGTGGAACCAGTAGCCGTACCATGAGCTGCCCCTGCGTTATTAACGCGGACTTACATAGGTGCTTTCTATACGGCTGGCTCGCCCCAAGACGCGATTACGGGCGGGATGGAAAGTAAGTCCGCGTTAAAAACGCAGCGGCAGCTTATGGTAAGCACACAGTGCCTGAAAGTATCCTTTCCCTCTCTAGTACGTTTTGTAGATACTAGGTTCAAGAAGTACCTACCTAACTACCTTCAACAATTTATAATAATACATTCTGTTGCAATGCTATCAGACAAACATCTACAGCTAGGAAAACAGCCACTATCAACCATTTGACCATTGCCGTCGGCTATACTAAATAGGTGGCCAAGAAACAAATACCTACATTCCCGTGAGGTTGGAATACAGAGTCCCTCTAGAAGGTTTTTAAATGTTTCAGAGCGGTCGATAATAGTACATTGTGCATCTAGGGAGGTAAGTACAGTATCACTAACGAGAGTGTTAGAAGCCCGACGCCGTAGGCGGAGGGCTTTTGATGACTCGAGTTAGTAGGTATGCCTCTTACCGATTGTGATGCATACAATGTTTTTTATAACACTTGCAGACAAAGAATATGTTATGAGACGAAATATTGGTATTCCCTAAGGAATTTCACTTTTCTATTACTCCCACTGCAATATGCACAAGCAATGGCGCGCTTAGAAAGCAAATGTGATGAAAAATGTTGAAACCGCGTAAAATAGTAGGTATTAGCTACTGTAACATGCCTAGGTAGTAGGTACTTCTGAAACATGAACTAAACTCTAGGGGGTCTAACTACACTGCATCCTAATACTCCTGAAACCTCTCTGACAACGGAAATACAGCACCTTGTTTATATGGTATAAAGCATCCGAAAATTGAGCGTCCAGCTGTTCGCCTGTGTCTGGAAAATCTTCGTTGCGTTTGTATTTAAGTAAGTACTCGTACCTAACCTACTTTTAATTGATATCGGACAATCTAATTAGCATCTTATGGGATGGTAGGCGAAAATGTAGGTAAACTTAGACAGGATAACACTATCCTTACATATTATGTAATGTAAAATGTTAGTTGGAGACTAACATAGTAGGTATGTAGGCTAACATTTAGTAATATAAATGTTACTCCAACAAGGTCTAAAATCTAAATGTCCGATAAACCACTAGTACATCATCAGTATCGTAGTTGGTAATAAAGCAAGTCGGCAAATGTCCATCAGATCATTCAATTTGGTCTACTACTACGTGTCTAATGAATATATTTCTTCAATCTTCTAACTCCATAGAACTACCCAAAATACCTACACATTTTATTACTTATTATACTTGAGGCCCTAGCACATCTTGTACAACAATATTGCCAGCAATTTGTGACCTGCTCGCAACTTCTCATCTCTTTTGAATCAATGTAATCAAAAAGGGACGGGTAGCCGCGACAAGGTTCCTGTCATGCACGATATGTGCTAGTGCCGTTGATCAAGTATAATACTATGAATTTCTTAGGTCAATCTATACTCGTAATTATATTGCCACATTGTTCCTAGCGAATAGAGACCCGCTGCGGTAAATACTAGTGTTTTGGGACATAAGTAACTTTCTTTGATAACTTTTTTATTTACCAGTAAGTAGCTGTACCAAAAAATATAATACTCTAAAGAGTTGTACATAACGGCGACGGATAGGTATTACCCGAAGAGTACGGGAATAACTTCTTTACTACAGCTGTTGTTATATCTGTACAGTTAAAAGTAGGGATTTTAATACCAAACCAACAGTTGGTTTTGCTTCACAAATATACAATACAATATAAAGTCATTTCCTAATTGGCGCCCTCTAGTTAGAACTTAGACCATTTAGAAAAGCTGTTCTTTTAACTGGCGCCATCTAGTTTATTGATGAGTAATGATTGTACAACTGACATTGGGTACTGACGGGAGGTGTAGTAGTGTGCGTTACAGGGTAAAATTACATAATTTTCTAGTTTTTGCATTATTGCGATTTAGAAGAACAGTATTTTGTGCAGGTTGCTATCAATTTGTACATTAGATTTTTTGCTCCTTGCGCGTATCTCAAAACATGTTAACTCTGATCTTCGGTTTAGCAGAAAATGACGAAAATATGGTGTTTGTGCAATTGTAGCGCCATCTTTTAGCAGATAAGCGGCAGGGATAGGGTCGAATCCACCTTAAATTTGTTTTCTGATTGTTAAGTCCTGCGTATGTGTGCTTTAGTGAATAAATTACTTTTTCTTTTCTTTTCTAAGAATAAGACTCACTTATGTCGGATAGCTTGCTGTGCAAGCCGGGCCCGCATGGTGACCACCATGTCGTGAGGGACTCGCCATACGAAGACACAGCCGTCGCCGGACGCTGATATCAGGTGCTGGCAGTCTGGAGTGAACCTGGAAATATACCAATCATTATCCGTCATGACAGCCGTGTGGTGTCTAGAGTTGAAAATTTCCGGATTAAATCCCGATTCTTTCGAAACAGCTCGTTTTTTCCAGATTTATTCGAAAAAATCAATGAAAGTTTCCACTATAAAAATAAAAAAAATAAAAATTGTTTAATTCGGACCATTATAAATCCATATTTTGTTACTAGACTTAAAATTAATACATTATAAACTATGTTAGTACAATACTTAATGCTAAGACAAATCACAACAACAACAACTATAATTTTCAACTCTAAACCAATGCGAATTAGATCTAATTTTCACTTTTATCAGGATAACGCGATGTCATCGAAGAAAAGTCAATTGAAATTAGACGTGTGCGCCGCGCCGGCGTCACGCCGCCGCCGACCTTTTTCGCCACGCCGCCGCCGCCGACTAATGGTCGGCGTGAAATCGGCGTGGCCTTGACTGAATAACAGACTTATTTCTTCTACTAAGCTTCGTAATCTTCGTATTTGCTTTATGTATTTACATAATGCTCTTATACAGGAAATAAAATATCAGCCTATCGAGTGTCGTCCCTCATTACACGGCTCGACGACATCCAGCCTCCCGAACGCAAGCAACGTCAGGTTATACAGAAGACCGGGATGTATAACTTGCCCCTCTGGTTGACGTTCGTGGCCTATGCAGCATTTGTATCGACTGAGAAACAGTAGCGGCACCAAGTAGACTTTTCCTCCTTGCGCTGATACCACAATGCCGGGGGTCGTGATTATCAAGTCAGCAATTTCTCTTTTCCGCCTACGGCGCCCCGATCTTTGGCAGCATGGACTGCTTCAGCAACCTGAATGTTGAGTGTGGTGCGGATCCGGTCTGTCCAGTGCATGGAGCTCGGTCTTTTTCTTTCAAACTTTCCTGAGACAATAAGTTTTTTCAGGTCTTCCATGTTTGTGGGCAATGTGTCCAAAGAACAAGTAACCAACAAACAATAGAACAAGTAAGCCAAGTAGACTACCGTTACTTATATTGTAGCGTCCAGTTCGTTTACAAGACCGGTATTCGAAACCCATACCATCTCCAGAAGATTTGGCGAGACCGAAACATCACGCGTAAAATTAATAGTACATTATTGCAGAGGCCGGGAAAGCGAATTTCGTGGATGAGTATTTTTTGTCGGACGAAGCGA
>JALPQI010029577.1:0-10267 GCA_025490895.1 Thaumatotibia leucotreta
TGTTCATTTTCGATTTATTAATGACATATGCTGTTGTATAACTATCTGTGACAAGTGTGAACTTTTTTCCCAATAAGTAGACTCTAAATTTATGAACAATAGCCCAATGTACGGCTGTCACTTCCAGTTCGTTTATGTGGTATCTTGTTTCGGTATCCTTTAATGATCTACTTGCGTATTCAATTACTCTTTTTTGTCCATTTTGAATCTGTAATAAACAAGCACCAATTCCACTGTAAGAGCTGTCTGTTTCTACTATTGTTTCCTCTGCGTCTTGTTGAAAATATGCCAAAATTGGTGACGATGTTATTAACGACTTGACAGTTTGGAATGCATCTTGTTGGTTATCTGTCAATGTCAAATTGTTTTTCTTTAAGTTTTGTTTTTCCTCTATGGTTAAGTTGGATGATTTTTTTAATAGATCACTCAATGGTTTGACTATAGATGCATAATTATGTATGTATTTTCTAAATGTATTTGCAAATCCTAAAAATGATCTTATTTCCGATATTGACTTTAATGTTTCATACTTGTTTACAGCTGCTGTTCTTGATGGATCTGGTTTCTCTTGATTATATCCTACTATTCTTCCAAAAAGTGGTAGTTCTGTTGCCAAAAATACACATTTTTCCTTGTTCAATTTTAATTTCTTTTCACGTGTAGCTAAAAATACCTGTTCTAAAATTGATATCAGTTTTTCTATAGAATTAGCACCTCCTGAAATATCATCATAGTATAAGCGTACACCTTGGTCATACAAATGTCCATATGTCAGGTTAATAACCTTCGACATAATAGCCGGACCTCCTACCATTCCAAACATTACTCGCATGAATTCCACATGATGATCTTGTGTTATTACGGCCGTTTTGTAAATATCCTCTTCTTTGATCTTTATATTGTGATAAGCATGATATATGTCAAGTTTAAATTTAAAAGCAAATTGTGATATAACATGTATTATGTCTTCCATTCTGTCGATGGGCTGGACATTTTCCTCTGTGATCGGGTTAATTGTTTTTGAGTAATCAACAACAGGTCTAAAGGGCGTTGTGCTGTGAAAAGGTTGTTCTACTACAAACATAGGCGCTGCATAAGGCGAATCTGAATGCCTACATATTTTTTGTTCAATCCATTCTTCTATAGTTTTTCTTAAAAATTCACGTTCAGGTTGTGGAAGTCTGTATGGTTTACATTTAATTGGAATATTGTGTTTTAAATTTATTTCTAGTTCTACATCTTGAAATTCTCCTATGTCGTTACTGTTATTTTTGAAAATATCTGAGTATCGTTCAACTAAATTATCTAACTTCTCCTGTTGTTCTTGTGTAATATTGTTTTCTGGTTTAGAATTGATACAACATGCTACTGAAATATCCTGTTTGTCTATGTCTGAGAAATATTCTGTATGTGTAGGTGTAATGATGCACACTTTTCCATCAGGCTCATGTATAATTCTTGCATATACTGCCAGTTGCCAATCTTTTCCTAATATCACGTCTACGGGTAAGTTTTCACAAATAGCTATCTGGGGCATAATATAATCAATTTTTCCCACCTGTAATCTCGCAGTAAACCATCCAATAGGTGTGATGACGCTGCCTGCTGCCTTATACGATCCTTTTTGCCACGGATACACCTTCAAATTACTTGGGAGTTGTGTCTTGTCCACTGCCGTCATGACTGATCCTGAATCTGGGAGAGCTTTCAATTGTATATTGCTGTCTATGGTCACTGGAATCAGAGTTACAGTTGGTTCACGAATACTTTGCTGTATGCAATTGATTTGTTTTTCTTTTTGGTTACTAGCTCTTGGACTACTTGATGAACTTGGAGTAGGTATTTGGTTTGTATGTGGTTTTGCAAATGTTTTTTTCTTTATAAGGCTGATTACTAGAAATCTGACCTTGCATGTCACAATTGTATGATACATGTCCCTTCTTCTTGCAACGAAAACAAGTTACTTCTTCAATTTTGTCTGAGCCAGGATTGTACTTTGGAATAAATGTACTTTTTGATTTGTCAAATGAGGTCTTACTTACAGTTTCTTGCTGCTCAGTCATCTTACGCTGTACCTTGCGGATGTTGTCTAGTGCTATGGCATGCGTTAGCAACGCTTCGACATCCTTGCAGCAATGTACCGCTAGAGGCGTTGACCACCGCATGTCCTGGATTCCTTCTAAGATAAGCGACACTCGATCTGGCTCTGAAATTAGACTAGGTGACTTTTCAAGCATAGCATTTTTTGTATAAATATACTCAGTAATGGTCTCTGTGCTACGAAGTGTTCTTTTACTTTGGTATTGAATAAATTCAGCAAATGTCATTCTAATTTTGAACCTATCTATTAATTGTTTCTTCCATTCTGACCAAGAATCTATTTTCTTGCCACATACAACATTCCAATTATACGCTGGACCCCTTAATCTCATAGTTGCATTGACCATAGTTAAATTATCTGCCCAATTTGCTAAGGCGGCTATGCGCTCCACTTGCTTAACCCACTCTACAGCATTCTCTGTTCGATTCCCTCCAAAAAGTGGAATTGCGTTACTTGTGTCACTTGTAGAAAACACTTGAAAAGTTGGTGACATATTTTTCGCTATAATTTCTTGAGTCTGTGCCAATTGCGTTAAAATATCTGTTAGGTTAACATTAATGGGATTGTCATTGGACGTACCTGGATATGACGCTGGAATTCGTTGCGCTTGTAACTCACGAATTTCGTTTTTCATTGCCTCGAGCTCTATAACTTGTGATGCACGACGTACCTTTTCTTGTTTTAATGATTCCATAGTGCCATCCTGTATTTTCGACAAATTATCCTCTAACAGCCGATTTATTAAGTCTTGCTTGATGCCGCTTGTAGGCAAGTACCTAAAAGCTAACTCCTCGCGTAGCTGTGCCACCGTGAAACTTTGCATGGCATCTTCGTTTGTTCCTTCCATTTTTTTTTAGTGTAAATTTCCCTTGTGAAAACCTGAAATTTGCCTGTAAAAAAATTGTGTACCCAATCGTGGTACTCGCAACCAAACGTGTCGCGTGTCTTACGTTCTTCGTACGCAGACTATCCAATTACATCCAAGCCGATTTACTTGATTTCCACTGTTTTTACTATTTACTACATTTGTTTGCTACTAAACTTTAATTATCCGCTTTTATTTCTGGGATTTAACTCATTTTTCCAACAAAATAAATTTAATTTGGCCGAGCGCCATGAAAGGTATGTTAATGAAACAACGACATCTTGCTAAGTGTTCTTTATTCGTCTTCTGTCCCTTTCCTACAACTTACTTACAATATCTATATCTGTCTCTTTCTTGCATCGTAGCTATTCAGTATGAAATGGGAGTATTATGTATCGACTTTATGATTCGATATGTTTTGCCCTTACACATGTTCTTTCAGTGGACCCTTCAATTAATGTATGTAAATTGCAGGTACAGATTTGTATATAAACAATAAAGTGTTAAAAATGTACAGGGTGACATATAAGTCGTGAACAGTAAGAACAGTAATATGTTTTTCTAACTCTATAAACAACTAACAATTGAATTTGTATAAAAACAAAAACAAGTTGACTTTATAATGTTAACATTAATGTACTGACACCGATACTTTAATTAATATTATGATGCACTGTACTTTAATGTAAACATTATGATACAGCCACAGACACCGCTTTCTTAATGTAGGTCATTACATTATTGCATTACCGCTTCTGAATATATAATAGGATAATTATGATATGGAAGTAGATAAAACATATTATAAACGAATAAGTGCATTAGGAATAGTATCAATATACGGGACATGGCTAGCTCTGGGAGCATATTTTAGCGACGCAGGTGTGAGAACAGATGCTTCAAATTATATGATAGATGGATTTTTGTTCACATTGGTTCGAAGCGTGCTTTGAATCGGACAAAGATATCAGTGCTGAAATGGTCCCCGCCCCGCAGTTTAATAATCGACAGTTGAGTAACCTGTATCACTTCAAAAAACAAACAGGTTGTTTAACTAATTTTAACTCCTATTTTTATGATACCAATTGAAAGAATAACTATTTTTTTATAGTTATAAGTCTTCTCAAGTCTTTGACAAAGTATTTTGAAAGAAAGGAGCAACGTCAAATGTCTGTTCATTTTGCAACAAAATTATTTATTTTTTTATCATATTATATTTACCTATTTACAAAAATACAATTTATGTACATAGATTAAATCTAATTAATCTACTTAACCTAACCAATATCTAAGATTATTTATTAATTTATATATATTTAAATGAGTAATATTATTTTTTAAATCTGTGAATACCTAATTACTAACTATTCAAAATAATATACAGGGTGTTTGTTATGTCGTTAGCCAAATTTGGATATGTCATTCGCGATCACCAGTACACAACATTTTTGAAAAAAAGGTGACACTTTTTTTTTAGTTTTTTTTTCCCGTTTTTTATCTGGCAAAAACATAATTTGTGGTCACTAGGCAAGTTTGTTTCAATCCGTGCGATTCGATGGCAGACAAAAGGTAGCAGGTTTGAGTCAAGTCATAGCCAATCAGGAGTTCATCACAAGCACCGATCAGCCGACGTCACTCACCCCACCATCGGCACTAAACAATGAATAAAATGTCCTAACTACATGCACACACGATTGTTATTTGATTAAAACTGCCCAAGCGCATACCTACCTGTACCTGCTCGTCGTCATCAACAATTCATATTGCTTAGAGAGTGCATTAGAATCGATATCTGAGGTAAACCAGTACGCGTTTGTATGACGGAACATTTGAGTTACTCCGTTCTTGAGGTCAAATTATGCTGGCTCGGCTGATCGCAAGATGCCATGTGCCATTTGTACAGCACTCTGTAAACAAAGAAGGAGTTCACTTGCGTGAACGCGCTCGAGTCAAACTACCCTCAGATCGGCGCGCAACTCAAAATATCCTCATTATTAGTACTGTATGCGATAGACTGATAATGCTGTCTCGTGGGATTTACCTGCAAGTTAAACTCCACCTCCATTCCCCACCACGCGTAGGAAACTTGTTACGTGCGTTATAACGCATTGAATTAGTTACCTTATGCGGGTTAATTAAAGTTGCAAGCTCAAATACCCTTTCCAATCTGATTTGGCAGTTATGAGATGGCGAGGCAGTACGCAAAGTAAGCAAGTGATCATAGTGACCAAACATTCGTTAGATAATGGGATTTAAAAAAAAATCTATAACAAAAAGGATAATGAAAAATTGATTATTTTTGTTTTACCAAATATTTTTTTACGCCTTTACCCATCACATATTGCAATATGGCTAATGATATAAAAAACACCCTGTATAGTCCTCTTTCATCAAAATACTCTTAAAAGTATTTAAGTTTTGGGGGTGTCCCAAAACTTAAACAAAATACATAAATAAAAATAAACAAAATACAAAAATACAAAATAAAAATACATAACAAAATAAACAGTTATTCCTCAGTCATTATTGTTTTCTATGTATACCTATACACACAAGTATCTAGATGAAAGTAAATAGGTATCTCTTACTTCAGAGCAAGACAAGTACAAATAAATGAACAGTTCCTCTCAAGGTAAAAGCTTTCGAAATTTTATCAACCGAATACAATCCGACAAAACTAGCTTTTCGTCTGTCGAATAAAACACAATAACCCAATACAACCATGAATTGTAAATGCTATACCCACCGGATGAAATTATCCTACCGCGGAAACCCAAAAGGTCGTATTTATGTAAGAGATCCCATATTTATACGCCATTGTAACTATGAATGGATATTCTATTTATAGAAAGTCGATTGGCGGTGACTGATTGCTTGATTCAGGCAAGCGAATATAAAGCCTTCGGAACTCAATTTGAAGGGGATTTAGTGCTTATTTTTGGTGTAAAAGTTGATAAAATTGACAGTCTCATTTTTAGGTACGCTGAAGTGTGAAATCGTTTTTGAATTGGCATTTATAGTACCAGCCGTGTAGTGACGGCAGCAAGAACACATTTGTCATCACCCCAACTCTTCCCGTAGGTGTCGTAACAGTAAACTAAGAGATTTAAGTGTCACCGACCATTCTTTGATTTGATTGATGATGGGCAGCAGCGTCATCATAGTGGACACTGCGATCATCAATCCGCATGCCCAGCGTGGCGATTATGGGCATTTACCTCGTAATGCGTCAATACGCATTGTTAATAGGATAGCTCTACGTCCAACAGTGGACTGAGATAGGCTGACGATGAGATGTTTATAGTAGCTAAGGTGATTTTCCTTTCTGTCAGGCTTAAACGCTAACCCGTACCAACATTTTTTTTCGGGTCGGTACTTACGCTCAAAAAAAACATAATTTTCTAAAGAATTAGCAACACTCAAGTGCCTCTCTGAGCTTATGCTATGATGGTACCTTGTTTATCTTTAGTCATCATTGCTGTCACATTCTGACAAGTACTAGTGCGAAATTGATACGTAGTACGATAAAAGTTAAAACGGTACCATCATAAGCCACCTGTAGGCTTATGATGGTACCGCGTCTAATCGTTTGTCGGCGTTGCCGTCAGGTTCTAACAAGTATTCAAGTGCGGAAGCGACGCGTATCACGATAAATAGATAAAACGGGGCCATCATAAGCCATCTGGAGTTGTCTAGGAGTCTTTCTGTAGTACGTATCTTACTATCAGCCCATGGTTGCTTTAGCATGCGTCTTTGAATTTTGTCTTTGTATTTATTTTGCGTAGCAGAACCATTAAAGACAATAGAAAGCAAGACAGGCATGAGAGGCTTCCACGATCTACTAAAGCGATTCAGTTTAGGACCTAATCTGAATCCCAATGTGCCAGTTCCATAGAATAACTGTCAAAATCTGACAGACCGAACCAAAACTGAATCGCAATTAAGAGATCATGGCAGCCCCCTGAACATACAACCATTACTTGTTTGTGTCAAATCAAGGGTAAAAAATGCCTTTATTATGACCCGCTACGGTTGCCTTCATAACTATATTGACAATGTATTCAAATTTGAACATTCTTCCCTTAGAAATAACTTCTGAGGTGTATACATATTTATAAACGTCACTGTGCCCTGATAGCGTGCGTTGCAGCGGCACCGCTGGCACGGTCCCGCGATTGATCGCTTCATTAAGATTATCGTTCCATTCGTTCCATTTGTTCCATTACCGCTGGGACTGGTGTAGCCATTCACGAACGTTTAAGACATAAACCTAGGTTTTTATGCCACATGCGGTATGCCGCAAATTTTGTTCCGTGCAATTTTACTTCGCTAAAGCCACCCAATACCCAGACTAATACTATTATATTATAAGTTATAATCATTTATTTAAGAGCTTGGCTCTTTTGTCGGTGGAGTAATTTCCATTCTATTCTATTCTCTGCCGTTTCCTTCAGCTCTCTATACGTTTCGACTTCAATCGTTTCCTTCAATTGCTCTGTGTAGGCTCTCAGTGGTCCTACTCTTTTTCTTCTTCCTTCTGTCTTTCCCTCTATTAAAACTTTTATAAAGTTATCGTGACGAAGTAGATGACCTATCATTTTTCCTCTCGTATCTTCAATTACTTTTATAAGATTCTCCTTTCTTGGCCTATACTTAGCACCTCTTCACTAGTCGTTTTCTCGGTCCAGCTGGTCTTTTCTGTCCTCCACCAACACCACATCTCAAAAGCCTGTAATCTTTCCCTGTCCCGTTGCGTCAAGGTCCACATTTCACTATAAGTACAGGATTATATTTAAAATATACAACTTTTTTAGCATAGAGATATCATAAGCAGGGCCCTTAATTTTCAGGCCGATGACATCAATTTCATCACACGCTATGTTATGCTACGCTATGCGCTATCATGATAGTCCTTAAACCGAAAGATAATGTTCTCAATGGCCACTTTAATTTTGTCATGAAAATTTACAATAATTTTATACAATTTTGAGAATGTTCCACAACTTGTAGATTGCTTCCTCGACTTCGTTATTAACAGATTAAAATTGCAGTTTTTTGTACTGTACTTATTATTATACAATTCAAAGGTACGGTCAAAGAATACGGGTCGGGTATTAAATTTAATAGAAATTACTGTAAACACGCAGATTTCAAATAGTATTTTAAAATGTTTACAGGATTAGTGGAATCCAATCTGATGCCCAATCGCATTAGATTTTTCGTTTTCTTTCATAGAATACAAAAAATATGTCTTTTTATCGTCAGATGACTTCGGGGATATAAAAATAGCAAGTCATGATTATAAAGCTCCTTTTTCCATAAATTTTTGGCGGTTTTTTTAAACACTAAAAAATTTTGCCTGTACCAATTAGTGTAACGATCTTTTTTTTTCGAATGTCTTTATTTGAGCGTGAGTCCAGAATTCCGGATCTTTTATAAATTGCCCGCTAACTGTTAGCTATGTATTTGCTCACGCGTATAGTAAATACTAGTAGGTGACCTAGATTAAGTCCAACATGAGCGAGTTATTTCTTATCATGGCAAACATGCTATGTTTTATGCATGGGACTTATCGATTACGTGGAGCAATATAACGGCAATTTAGGTGACATCATCATAACACTAAGTTTGGCGTGCGCGTTGTAGATTAAATACACGAGAGTTTAACCTTTTAATTATATTTATAGTTATTATGTCTCACGAAAGCTTAAATTCAGATATTTACGTTATAAATATCTGCCATATCAAACAAATATATGTACGCTATCAAATATATCGGAGCATGCATATATTTAACGATCGAAAAGTTATTTACATGGCAGTCTTTGCACTAAATCAGGAAGATTAAAATAAATAAAACAGACATTCATTCTTTATTCGTTTGATATTTGTGCAATTGTCAGGATTTAACTTAAAGCATAATTTAAAAAAAACAAAATCAAAATCAAATCAAAATCAAAATTGTTTATTTGTACACAAAACACCATTTATTTTATATTTACTGTTATTAATTATTATAAAGTGTAATTATCCTTTAGCCAATGCAGAAACTGAACACGAAATAAAATAAAAAAACTTTCTGAACCAGCCATCTTGTTTCAGGTATCCTGGATCCGCCACCGCGATCTCCATATCCTAACCGTCGGTGGCTATACCTACACCTCCGACCAGCGGTTCCAGGCGACGCACTCGCCACAAACCGATGATTGGACGCTCCACATCAAATGGGCGCAGCAGAGAGACGCTGGTGTCTACGAGTGCCAAGTCTCCACGCAGCCTGTGAGGTCCTTCTTCGTTACACTGCACGTTGTTGGTAAGTATTCTTAACATTAGTCATAGCCATTACTTTGGCGACGAATAAACTCAGACCACTGTTTGATTAGGTAATTGCCCCGAAAAGGTTGCCCGGTGCTTTCTATTAACGGGCACAATAATTTTAATTGGAGGTCGTATCATCATCTAGTTCTAGCCGATTTGGGCCACGGCGACTGGATAGACTGATAGGTGACTGATGTAGCCAATCTCTGCAGCAAATGTACGGCCACAGTAGCTGTAAGTCAGTTATACCTAAAATAGTTATAATCAGCTTAAATTTGCAAATCGGTTCGGCACGCAGAGTTCAATTTATAGAAATAAACGTTTTCCAGGAAACGCCTTCTATGTGAAGTTGGACTATTCAAAACCCGTAGTGCAGTAAAGTTATCGTACTTGTCAAGGATATAGGCAACTTCATTGAGAATAGGTATGCGAGAAATTCTAAAATAATGTATACATTTAAGAAAAATCTTAAGAAGCTTTAGTGTAATCAGCAAAATGTTGTACTTATTTTGTAAATTGTATAAAGTTACTTGACAAAATAGCAAGCCTCAACCACTTTTGATGAGATTTTCTGGTACCTATATTTTCTTAAATTATGAATTCCTAAATGCAATTAATTTTTCTGAATATTAAGAACAATTAAATTTTTCATAGATTCTCCACGCAAATGTGAATGAAAGGCGAATATAGCGCCGGGTTAAAGGGAGAACCAACAATTTCCATGAAGTTTCCAAATAGTGTTTTACGCCAATGATATAGAAAACTATTAGCTTAAAGATGTTTTAACGAAATAGTTTGTTCAGCTTCTAAACCAGCTTTATTTGAATCATATTAAGTTTTCCGAACCAAGAAACTGTTCACGTTCCTTTTATACACGGTGTAACGTCAGCATTCCGAAAGATTTTAATGCTGGATTCCTGACCATATTTAGTCTTTAATGTTATATAAAATTTCCTGGATTCGGCTTGGTTTCAGAGATAATC
>JALPQI010029581.1:0-12656 GCA_025490895.1 Thaumatotibia leucotreta
TTTACATTATTCTTCTACTGAGTAAGAGGTCAGAACTCAAGGAATTTCCATTTCAGCTCCTCATCAGACTTGTATGAATCTGCGAACCGGTTCAAATTTCTAGGATGGTCTTTTGAAAGGACTTACTTTGTGTTCCTCTTTGGGAGGGTAAGAAATCCAAGAACTCTCTTTTCAACTTCTCAAAACCCTGAAATGTCTAGCATCTGAAGTCTCCTGTAGAGATAAGGACTTACTTTGTTCTCCTCCTTAGGAGGTAAGGAGTCCAGGAACTCCCTATTTAGCTCCTCAGCAGGCTTGGAGGTGACGCTGAAGCCATAGTAGGGGGCACTTGGTTCGCGTCTGTCCAACTCAATGGTTGGCTCCAAGAGTAGTGTTCTTACATGTCTTGAATGGTCAGGGTTGAATGTATAGGCTGTCTACTCGAGAGTAATAAACCCATTTTGTTCTCCCGACTAAAATGTAAGAAGTATGAGTAATGGGGAGGGACCCACATTTGATCTCCTTTTTAGCTGGCCAGAATTCTCCACTCAGCTCTTCAGACGACCTGAAAGTAGCCCTGAAATGTCTAGGATCTGGATCAATGTGAAGACTTACTTTGTTTTCTTCTTTAGGAGGTAAGGAGTCCAGGAACTCCCTATTTAGCTCCTCAGCAGGCTTGGAAGTGACGCTGAAGGCATCGTGGGGGGCAGGACTTGGTTCACGACTGTCCAGCTCGATGGTCACTGTTGGGGTGGGGGGCTCTAAGGCCCCGTTCAGTTTGGGTGGTACCTTACTTGTCTTGGATGGTCAGCGGTTGAATGTATAGGCTGTCTACTCGATGGGTATCACTATATTGATAAACTCACTTTCCTCTACTGAGTAAAATGTCAGGAGTCAAGGAATTCCCTGCTCAGCTCTTCATCAGACTTGTATGAATCTGATATGATGATGTATGATGGAGGTATGATGGTCTTCTGAAAGGGCTAACTTACTTTATTTTCCTCTTTGGGAGGGTAAGGAATCCAAGAACTCTCTTTTCAACTTCTCAAAACCCTGAAATGTCTAGCATCTGAAGTCTCCTGTAGAGATAAGGACTTACTTTGTTCTCCTCCTTAGGAGGTAAGGAGTCCAGGAACTCCCTATTTAGTTCCTCAGCAGGCTTGGAGGTGACGCTGAAGCCATCGTGGGTATCACTATATTGATAAACTCACTTTCTTCTACTGAGTAAGAGGTCAGGAATCAAGAAATTCCCTGCTCAGCTCTTCATCAGACTTGTATGAATCTGCGAATCGGTTCAAATTTCTACGATGGTCTTTTGAAAGGGCTTACTTTGTGTTCCTCTTTGGGAGGATAAGGAATCCAAGAACTCTCTTTTCAACTTCTCAAAACCCTGAAATGTCTAGCATCTGAAGTATCCAGTGGAGAGACGAAGACTTACTTTGTTCTCCTCCTTAGGAGGCAGTGAGTCCAGGAACTCCCTATTAAGCTCCTCAGCAGGCTTGGAGGTGACGCTGAAGCCATCGTGGGGGGCAGGACTTGGTTCACGGCTGTCCAGCTCGATGGCCACTGTTGGGGTGGGGGGCTTAAAGGCCCCGTTCAGTTTGGGTGGTACCTTACTTGTCTTGGATGGTCAGCGGTTGAATGTATCGACTGTGGGGTATCACTATATTGGTAAACTCACTTTCTTCTACTGAGTAAGAGGTCAGGAGCCAAGGAATTTCCAGTTCAGCTCTTCATCAGACTTGTATGAATTTGCGAACCGGTTCAAATTTCTAGGATGGTCTTTTGATTTAACTTACTTTGTTTTCCTCTTTGGATGGGTAAGGAATCCAAGAACTCTCTTTTCAGCTTCTCAAAACCCTGAAATGTCTAGCATCTGAAGTCTCCTGTAGAGATATAATACTTACTTTGTTCTCCTCCTTAGGAGGCAAGGAGTCCAGGAACTTATATTTAGCTCCTCAGCAGGCTTGGAGGTGACGCTGAAGCCATAGTAGGGGGCACTTGGTTCGCGGCTGTCCAACTCAATGGTTGGCTCCAAGAATAGTGTTCTTACATGTCTTGAATGGTCAGGGTTGAATGTATAGGCTGTCTACTCGAGAGTAATATACCCATTTTGTTCTCCCGACTAAAATGTAAGAGGTATGAGTAATGGGGAGGGACCCACATTTGATCTCCCTTTTTGCCGGCCAGAATTCTCCGCTCAGCTCTTCAGACGACCTGAAAGTAGCCCTGAAATGTCTAGGATCTGGATCAATGTGAAGACGTACTTTGTTTTCTTCTTTAGGAGGTAAGGAGTCCAGGAACTCCCTATTTAGCTCCTCAGCAGGCTTGGAGGTGACGCTGAAGCCATCGTGGGGGGCTGGACTTGGTTCACGGCTGTCTAGTTCGATGGTCACTGTTGGGGTGGGGGGCTCTAAGGCCCCGTTCAGTTTGGGGAGGGTCCTGACGCCGGTGGACACTTCGTGCTTTTCTAGGGGTAGCAGGAATCTGGAATGAAATTGGGGCGTTAATTAAATATGTACTAACAATTCCTGTATATCCTTTTTTTAAGCCGTGTGGTGACGGCAGTAAGAATACATTTTTCACCAACTCCTCCTGCGGGTGTCGTAAGAGTCGACTAAGGGATTGAAGTTTCACTGACCACTATTTGATAAAAGATTGACGATGGGCAGCAGCGTCATCATAGTGGACACATTACTGCGATCGCCAATCCGCTTGCCCGGCGTGGCGATTATGGGCATTTACCTCCTAATGCGTTTATACGCATAGTTAATAGGAGAGGCCTACGTCCAGCAGTGGACTATCACAGGCTGATGATAATGATCCTTTTTTAAAGGAGGAGCTAGATAATTATGATTTTAGGTTTGTCATAACTTGTAAAGTCCTGAAGAAATTAAAGAATGGGGTTCTTTAGTGTCTTCGGAACTTTACAAGTCTGCTTCAACTGAATATTTAGTGGCGAGTATTTATTTCTTATTTTATTTTAGTGTTTCCTGCCTCAGAAAGGCGTCTAAAAGGCAATGCCGTTATCGATAAATGTCCAAAATGAGTGCTGTTGGCTCCACCATGGGTTGCATCCTCTTTTAGCATTGTAATGTTATATCAACATTCACGTCCTACGAATGTGCAGCGGTTCGGTAATCATTCCAAGGGATTTGAATGGCGCGCACTTAGGCCTGGAGCATAAGGTCTGTTAAGCATTTGTTTAACCCTTAAATGCATGATTTTTTCTTTTCGTTGGCGAAAAATAAAATGTGCTTACCTAATGGCGCCTAAAACACGAGAAAACCAGAATAAAAATCTGTGGACATATTTTGGGTGAAATTTTTACTACTAATCAAAATTTCGATACATCATACATTATGCATTTTTTGCAAAATCGTGCATGATAAAAATAAATATGCAAATAATTATTGTTTATTTTTAGATTGAAGTATATTAAGTTCAGTAATTGTAGAATCTTTAAGATATGCATTACATCTCTTTGGGTCCTGTAACACAGGGATTCCTAGCTCAGGACCCATATGCATTGTAATATTAATGTTGCTCTTTGAATAAATATATTTCATATTTCATTTCACATAATTCTAATAATAAATAATTTCTTTAAACACAAGCAACGAAAACAAATTTCTGCCATCTTGCTTATAAAGACATGTTAGTTTTTTTTAATACAGTTACGCCAACGAATCAGGAATACATTTGAAAGTTCATTAAATTTCCTTGCAAAATCATCCTTAAGAACATAATATACATATCTAGTGTTCAAACACCAACTACGTTGGTTGGTTGTTGGTTATGTACGATAAATCGTACACTACGCATTTAAGGGTTAAAATCCACCGTTCAAGCGTTCACTCAGTTCTTAGTGTAAGGTGTAGTGTCAGCCCTGTTGTTCTAAGATGGGAAAGTCCTTAATGTTGTAAACTAACCTCTCGTAGTGCCGACGAGCGGTGTTGGGCTGCGCAGAGTGTATCTGCCGCCACAACTTGTGCCGGCACGCCGCCTCGTAGCCACCCACGTTTACTACCGAGTGGTACAGCGAGCGGAGGGACACTGAAACAGAGATTTAGAACGATTAGCTACTCTTCTCACGACTTTTCCCGTGGATAAATGGACTCCGAGTTGGGTAAAATTAACTATGAATTTAGAAGAAAACACGACACAAACAGGCTTACAAAATCGCTCGACTCGCTGGCTTCAGGTTTAGAGATGTACCGTTACCAAGAAACACCCAACAATGAGGGTTTTTCATACTTTTTCTGCCACTATGGGGCGCTGAAATGGCAGCACTGTGGTGTAAGGTCCAAAAGAACTGTCAAAACTAATACGCGTATTTAATATTGTTTTCAGAAAGAAAAATAAAATAGTTCCAAGTCAATTCCCATGAAATGAACAAAGTTCTAGTCATTTTCTTTAGCACCAGTGACCTTACACCCCTGTTTTAGAATCTTCAGTTTGGCAACACCGTTCACTAGTCGTAATTCATTGCATTATTAATAAACTTCCATTTTTTTATGTGACGATACTGAGCTCTCAGCCCACCTGATGGAAAGTCCCCCAGATTCCAAATACAATAGAATTTCGATATTTTATGTTCTGTACCTACCTATGCATAGTATGAATCTGACAGCTGTTTGGATCTCATGCCCACGTAGCGCCGCTTGGTGGCAGAAAAAATATCGAAAACCCTCATTCTATGGAACAAGTTACCAATTGGGAATATTCGCCATACTGTGTTCGAAAAGTTACTGCGAACGGCACATCACTATCAAGGATGCTGTTGCGAAGGAAACAGAGACAAGCACTTCTGTCCTTACGGTTACTATAAAGGAAAACCCGTAGCCCTCACTCCAATCCTATATGGGCCTTATCTACCTGCAAAACACTTCTGCTGCTGCTAAGACAACAGAGACACTTACGGTCCTTGAGAGAGTGAGCAGGCTTGAAAGGCTCCTTCCTCTCTCGGTAGAAATGCTTCAACTGCTGCAGGAAGGCGCGGTCTTCGCTCTCCTTGTCTCTATTATCGCTGTATTTTGTATCTACCACAAAACACTTCTGCTGCTGCTAAGACAACAGACACTTACGGTCCTTGAGAGAGTGAGCAGGCTTGAAAGGCTCCTTCCTCTTAGTAGAACTGCTTCAACTGCTGGAGGAAGGTCTTGT
Organism: Thaumatotibia leucotreta; assembly: GCA_025490895.1. NCBI lineage: Eukaryota > Metazoa > Arthropoda > Insecta > Lepidoptera > Tortricidae > Thaumatotibia > Thaumatotibia leucotreta. The sequence continues at coordinate 5,146 of JALPQI010029581.1, forward strand.
CTTCACTCGTCTCCTTGTCTTCATTATCGCTGTAAGTAGTGTATTATTGGTGCAGCTGGATCAGATAAGATCCAGCTGCACCAAAAATACACATTCGAATACTAATTTGAATCGATTCAAGAAGTTATCATTCAAATACACATTTAGTGGAACACTTATTTGAATCGATTCAAGCTGACATTTTACTCCAGAAGTAGCATTTATCCATTCGAATATTGTATTTATTTACACCAATGGTACCAAGTCTACGAAACATTTATCTTTTCTGATTACTCGCGCTGATACTCGCAAACCAGTATAATATATACGCATTCGCTTAGATTTTAAATAACAGTTAGTTATTAAAACACCACAATAGTGTTCAGTGTTTATTAGTTTAACATCGTGACGTCCGTGTAGATGACATTGATCAATAATAACTTCAACAGTGTCTCCTACATTGAAGTCCATTTTTTATTTATCACCGAAAACATGTTCTACGTCGGATGAAGACATTTTCTCAAATGAAGCCGTGTAAAATATTCAACCTTCATTTATATCCTCAAGCAGGGTTTCAGGAATGGTAATAAATCATGGAATTCGTCATGTGCCAACTCGATTCGTAAAGCTTTCGTGGGGTTTTTAACAAGTATAAAGTAATTTGTATCACAATCACTAGTCTCATAGTACACTTCAAGTTTCGTGTTCCTTTTTTCATCATCGGATAGTATATCCCATGTGTATATTTTTGTGGTAATTTTCTGAGGATAATCATTGATTAAATGATATTTTTTGTTTCCAAATATGTATTTTATTTTTCCAAATACATTCATGTTTAATATTTTATGAAAATCGTATATGTCTAATGAAACCATTTCGAGCTTATGTGACGTCCGTGTAGATGACATTGATCAATAATAACTTCAACACTGTCTTCTATCTCCTACATTGAAGTCCATTTTTTATTTATTATTCAGTTGCGTTTGCTTCAAGTGACTTTAGGTTTGATACTAAAATTATTGATAATAGTATTGTGTTTTATGGGTCATATATAATATAAAAAAGAAACCACATGTATAATATCATAAACATACTTTATTTTGTAAAAAAACATTATTTTCTATACACCACTTATTCATACATGATACATTCTTAAAAGCACAAACATTAGTATGATATATACAATTTTGAATATCAGAATTAGTTGAATATTTTTCACATAAAGTCTTTAAATTAGGACAATCAAAATATTCTAAATTATAAATGTTATTACATTCTGTTATTTCTTTCACCCACTGCACTTTTTCATAACCTTTTGTATAAATGTGTTTATTTTTACAGAAGTCCACAATCAAATTCTTATAATTAAAGTATGGTACATAGCCTTCATTCCATAATATTCCTCTGTATTTTTCGACCCATGAGACTTGTAAACGTTCTTTCTTTGTTAAGGCATAGAACGGATGCGGTGGTCTGATGAGCAACACAAGAAAACTGTTTTGGTAAATAATAGCTATTTCTTTGGGTATAAATTGATTGTTATCATTTTTAAATCCTTGAACATCCAAAATCACATTCATGATAATTTCCGAACTATATTACTCAGAGGTTTATACTCTACAAGACGATCGTTTATAATCAAACAGTAGGCTGTCGTATTTTCAGGTATGTCTTCTGAGGACTCGATTTCTAGTCGAACGTCAACTGGTCCAGTTTTTAATGAATCGTTTTGCCTTGAGCAGTCAATAACAAATAGCGGAGTTTTTCTCCCAAAAGTGTTCAGGGCAAGCAGAGGATCGATACTGAGGCCATAATACGACTGACGGAAATTAGCATACATTTCGTATAATATACTAAATTTATCTTCACTAAATTTTAAATTAAGTGGATCATATGGAAAATACTGTGAATTTAAAAATAACTTAACGTTAGTTATATTGCAGTGATCAAATACAGAGGAATTTTTTAACTTGTTCAGTTTTCTATCAGTTTGTAGTCCTAATATAACATATCTGGGCTTTTCTAACTGGGAAGCAGTTTTTATTGACCATGCATGTTTTGTTGTTTTAGGTAAAAGTGGATATTCATATAAGTCCCAATTCCGGAACGCTACTTGTATAGCACGATCTTTTTCCAAACATTTAAGTAATAATAATCTATTACGATCAGAAACTCTAATGTGTGGTACACGCCATTGGATTTTATGGATATCTATTTGAACTTTATCACCTTTATCTATTACGACGCTATTTAAAACTGAATTACTTCTATGTAGTACAAGTTCATGTCTACAATTAACGAAAATTTTATTATAATCTTCTGCGAAGCCGAGCACTTTATTCAGAGGTATTATGACGGAAAAATGACCTTTATTTAGAGTAAATCCGCTTAAATTCCAACCCCACAATGCAGCGTTCTTACTTTCTCCTTCATTCATTGAAATAAGAGATTTTATCGTTGTCGTGATCCCCGTATTTTTATTTCGATCTATTTCAATCCCATTCACTTCATAACTTATATCTTTGAACAAAAATAGTATAGCATTATTTGTTAAATTTACATCTTTTGTTATCGTTTTTCCCGTTGCGTCTACTGCAGACACACTTGCATATCCTTCAATGTAAATGGAGCTTGCAGATGGTAATACATATACATCCTGTTGATTAATGGGTATTCTGATTTCATCATTTTCCTTAAAGCTATGATTGTAGGGATTATATGAATGGATGGCATAGCTTTCAATTGAATTATCTTGTTGCGGGAGATCTGTGATATGTAGCATTTTATAATATATATTTTTATTTTATTTTAAGCCCAAGAGAACGAAGAAATAATTTATTGCTCTTAGTAATTTTCTTGCTGGAATTTAATCGACTTGCTCCTTTAAAGGTTGGGGCTTGAATATTGGTTGTTGCCCTTGTAATTACGCTTTTATTGAAAACATACATGATGCTTGACAGGAAGAACTATTTTGTTAGGTATTATTATGTAAACGTATGCTTAACACCCTTCTCTAGGCACTGTTCGAGATGGAATGTGAGGTGAATTAAAATAGGTATCATTTTATCAATATTGTTTTTTTATTATGTATTTTGTTCGTATCGTGTATTTAATGCTTATATATTTGGCAAACATTTTTCCCAGAACGAATACAGAAATTTTAAACATAAATGTCCGCAGTTAAATAAATGTTTTTTTTGTATATTATCATAATTATAGTGTATATTAGCTCCCATATATTTTATGAATTCTTTAGGAGGTTTTAAATTCCCGTAACTATCAAAATATTCAATATAATCTTTAAATTTTCCGTAGGCTACCCAGTGAGTACCATTATTTTCAGAAGAATCTAAATTAATAACACCACATTCGATCGATAATGGCTTTTTTGGTAATTCATCTCTCATGAATACACCACGAAAATATGGAATACTTTTCGAATGTTTTATTATGTCGATATTACTCAATGCTCTATTGGGTAGCCTATCATCTAGTTTTTTTTATTCGAAATAAAGATTCCTAGTCCGCCCTTGTATGGCTTAAGATGTAATCCTTTTCCAATACATTTAGCTTCCATTTTTATATTACGTCTTTTGTATTCAGCTAATTGTCGTTTTGCTATTTTATAATGATTAATAGCTTTGCTTATTCCAGCGACACCTCCTGCTAAACTTCCTGTAGCTGATAATCCTGCTAAAATTGGAATTAATGGTAAAAATCCACCAGTTTTAGGTACAGGTATGACTCGGGGTAATTGTATAGGTAAGTCCGATGCTAATTCTTGAGCAGCAGCATATGCTAGTTCCATTAACATTTTCTTACATTTTGGCTTTAGTTTACTGACATGTTTTTTAGTGTGTAAAACAAGATTGTTAAAAGTTTTCTTTAAACCAGCTCCAGATTTCTTCTTATTTTCATTTTCAGGGTTATGTCTCGTGTATGCCATTTTTATAAAATGTATTAATATTATTATGTATAATTTTTGTAAGTACTGTGGTCTTTATAGTGTAAAGTTCAAAATACAAATGACTGCATGAAAAAGTGATAGCTAATATAAACACTTTTCTTAATTTTAAGCACTATAAACGATTTGTCTTATCAATCCAGCTATTTTCACTTGATGGAAGACCGAGCCACTTAACATATACTTTATTTCCTTTACGTTTTAAGACTCGTTCAACAAGATAAACATTTGGGTGCAAAGTTTTCTGAATTTCTTGCGCATAAAATGCTCCTAAAATGGGTCTACGCTTGGTGTCCTCTAGATAATATGTGGTTGGGTTAGTATTTTGAACTTTAGTTATCTTAAATATTTCTGTTGACCAATTAGGGGTAAATCGTTTCTCGAAACATCCTTTATACTTACTGACTCTTACAAAATCTCCAACATGAAACCTTTTACAAAACAGTTTTTTCTTTGATAGTGTATTCCTAATGTATCTTTGTAATACAGATTCTTTATTACTATGATTGATTGCGGCCGGTGCTTTTCCCACAGTCCTATGAAAAGTTTGATTATATTCTGAAATTATCTGATCAAGAGTTCCATCAATCCACTTATAATTCCCCTTCAGACTAAACTCCTTATACAGCTTAGATTTAAGAGTTCTTATAAGTCTTTCAACTATTGATGCCTTTTTTGTGGAATATGTAGAGTAATGATTAATATTATATTTTTCAACAACTTTTTTAAAATCATTATTATAAAATTCATTACCCTGGTCTGTTTGTAAATTGCGTGGTTTACGTCCTGTTGATAAAAATAACGTGTGCAACTCTTTAGATACGATTTCTTTAGTCTTACGTTTGAGTGGAATTGTCCAGGCGTATTTTGAGAAACAATCAATAATCACAAATATGTATTTATAACCAGCATTCAGTTTTGAAAACGTCTGCATATCTATTAAATCAGCTTGCCAAAGGTCATCGATATCCCTTAAAATTACACTCCTTCGAGGGAAATTCACCCTTGCATTTTTGTGAATTTCATTTACGACGTCTAGTTTGCTCATAATGTTTATTCAGATTTTGTTCAAGTTCTTTATTTGAAATATCTTTTTCAACTTTCTTTATTCGATTAAATAAAGCAAAAATTTTGTTATCAAGATTTATGAACTTTTTCACACAGTCTTCGATTTTGTTTATTATTTCTGAATTTATTAATGCATTCTCATCCGAGCTTGATATTTTATTTAATTCTGCTTCACAATTGTCAACGTTTCTGTTATTTGTCATGTCTGAGAAGGGTGTATTTACATACTGAGCACTAACATAATACTTCGATATATTTTATTGCTTTACAATACCAGCTTCCTTCAATTCTTCAATAATTGATATAATTTCATTATCATGGTTCGTGTTACCAGCGTTTTTAGATGCAATTAAAAGTGTTAGTCGTTCAATTAATTCATTTGGATCATCCCAATATATATAGTCTGTATTACTTTTATAATGTTTTAATTCAGGCAAGTTTCCACCTACTTTAACGTTTGATACCTGCTCTGAAAGGTTTTTGTGGGATTTCGTGTCAATTAGTTGTGAAAAGAGGGGTTTGATAATAGTACAATATTTTGAACCTTTGTCTCCTTTTATTTTTCCGTTTGGATCAAAATCACGTTTATGTGCGTTTGTACGTATCAGCATTTCTTTATATTCAGTTTTGTCGTTTTCAGTAACAAGCTTGAGATCGGGTTTGTTTCGCATTAATAGTTCCTTTAAACCAGCGGTTAAATCAAACTTTTTCTTATCGATAGTAATAACATATTTTTTTTCAGTACTAGTACCATTATTCACTAAAGATAAGCATACATCAGAATTACCCATCATCAACTTTTTATTCATGCTGCGAATACCGAATGGTATATTAATGTCCTGATATAAATCAATCATATCTTCTTTTTTTAGAGATAAAAGTGTATCATTATTTTCTTCGTGAGAATTATTATCGTTATCATTAGAGTATTCATAATATTCGGAGTGTCCATCAGGATCAATTAGATCTTTGAAATTTTTGTATCCTGTAGAATCATTTAAACTCTGAGATATGTCATTCGTATCTGTACTAGTGGTCATAATAAAATCCGGTTTGACATTAACACTTTGCATAGCAATATTTTCCAATGGTTCAGTAATAGACTTAAAAACTTTTCTAAAATGTATATGATTTTCATGTTCTTCATTATTAATCTTCTTTATTTTTTTTTTAATATTATCTGCAGCTTTAATAACTTGTTCTTTTAAACGTGTATCCATTTTACCAGCGTTAACATCAACCGATTAATACAGGCACTTAAATTCAAGTGAGGACTACGTTGACATTTAAATCATTTTATAATGGAAAATCTAAAAATAAATATATGTGTCAAACCCTTGTCTATATCGACCTTTATTTATACCGCAATCTTTATTGATCAGTAAAAAGCTAAAACGAGTATACCATATAATTGAACAAAGTTCTTTGAATTTTATCCAATCCATATCAGTGTTCACATGTTCATTGTATATATGTTTCAAGTTAATATCATCCTGTTTGAAAACAATTAACAGATTGACATTATCCCTTAGCAATTGTTTTGGAATTTTGGAATAAGTTTGCGATAAATAAAAACAATCAATTTGTCTATGTCTTCCCATAGCAAAGTAGTTGCGAATGTTTACTTGATTTTCACATGCGACATCATCAAAAATCATGATTGAATCGGTCATGGCCTCATTTGGATGAATAACTTCGTTATTGTCGTTAAATATTAAAAACTTGGCATCTGGAACTTTCTCCATAATTTGCTGGAGGTAACGATACTTTGGCTGGAAAGCTGTCTTTGAATACAAATAGATATTTTTAAACTTTAGACCATTTTCATGTATTAGTAAATTTAACATTATATTAGTTTTACCACAGTTTGAGGGTCCACATATTATACAACGAATTGTATTGGGGAATAATGTACTATGTGTTGTATTTCTGTGACGATCATTTTCTACTATTATACTATTTACTTCCAGAGTTTGAGTATGCTTAATGAATTTCATTGTGAATATGAGGAAAATATGATATTTCAACGCTTTATATAGGTGCCTTACCAAATAAAAACAACAATGATTATTTAACAAGTCAATTAATTTATTGCATTTATGAGAGTGATACAGAGAAGCCTTAAAAATAACTTATAAAAAAACAAATTATACTTAAATACTTCACGATTATATTTAATTTAAAATATAGTATTACAGTGGCCCCATGGTAAAGTTTGTATGTTGTCGGGCAGTATTTGCCTTTTATCGTCGTTACAGTTTAAAACGACTTTATCAACTTGCTGTGAATATAAAACATGTTTGATAGATCGTATCATATTCATATTATGGCTATACACTTTTTTTGTTTGCAAAGCTTCGTCAAAATGTTTAATTTTTAATTTATTAGTTATAGGTTTCGTGACTCCTTTTGCTTTTGTTATTGTCTTCTTTACACTTTTTAAACAATACAGTTTAGCTCTTAATCCAACGAATTCAGTAATTACCACACCGCCAAATTC
>JALPQI010029584.1:0-10675 GCA_025490895.1 Thaumatotibia leucotreta
TGATTTTTGGTAATTTAAAGACTGCCCTAGACCTTAAACCTTCGTAAAAGCAAAAAAAAAGTGATACTTAATAATGAGGATTTTTCGGAGTAGTCGATCAAATAAACTTAAAAAAAACTTTTAAATTTTTAATTTAAAAATAAAGTGAAATTTCGTCTCTTTTGTTGTTCTTATCAATAAACAAAGACAGAAAATACCACGAAAACTCAATTTGTGTAGTTAGAAAACTCAATTCAAGTCATTTTTTACTACTTTAAAATTTTAAGCTTTTTTAAGTTTATTTGACCGACTACTCCGAAAAATCCTCATTATTAAGTATCACTTTTTTTTCCTATTACGAAAGTTTAAGGTCTAGGGCAGTCTTTACATTACCAAAAATCCGTGGGATATGTTTTATTTTTTTTTATTTACGTACATTAATGCTATTTTGATGCATTTTTAACGTAAAATTTGGAATTTGGTATTTTTTATCCTACATGTATCAAAGTGAGGACGCTAAATTTTTTGTCAGTAAATGCTTTATTTGTAGTAATACTTATACAAAAAGAAAATATTAAAAAAAACTCAATAATTTTTTTTTATCAATAAATTTCTTCATTCCAGAATTTCTCAAAAAAAAATTTTCAAAAATTCATAACTCGAAAACTACAAAAATCGGCTAACATACATGGGGTATATTCTGATAGCCCATGACGTAGGAAACCTAAAAAAAATTTTTTGACGTCAAGGTTTGGACCACCCTGTATAACGCTAAAGAGCGATATCTTCCAGAAAACAGTATTTGTACAGCTTGAATTAGGAACATGCAACCTCTATTAATGCCGTAGAATCACCCTAAAGCTTCAAAGATAATGTATTTTGTTTTCACATTTATTTTGGTCCAGTCGCGAGGCAACAAAAATACGTTGGTTATCACTGATGGCACTCAGTTTTGCTGTAAAAAACAATACTCTATAGTAATAGATTTAAAGTTTACATTTCGAACGCTTTTGAAATAGGTATAAGAGTTTATGAAAGCTATTGGTTTGAAATTCGAATCAGCAGCTGCCAGTTTTGAATGTTACGGAACGTTGACAACATTCTGTTTTTGAAAATGTTTGACAACGTTATTGTTTATGTTTATGAGATTAATTCTTTGTGCTAATAGCAACTTGAAATATCTTTTTAGAGAAATAGGGAATAACCGGTTTTGATACAAAAAAATAATCTCGTTAATTATACACAATTAAAAATATAAATACTATATTGTTGTACACATAAAATTATACAAAAATCTGTGATATGAAGTTTGATAGTTTTTTCAGCACAGCAATTCGGTTGAACTGAAAATATTATTATTAAAATTAGATAGGTAAGTCGTACGTATGTTATGTTATGCGTAAGAGAAGTTTAAAACGTCAAATCGTGTTTTAATATTAACGTTGTAAAGTCTCTAAAAGTCGGAGCATTTTCTAGAGTGTAGCAAAGTAACGAAAATGTAAAGTGACATGATCCGCGCCGATGTGTCTGATTTTGTGACGGCACGGACTTTCCTCTTTTTTCCCTTCAACGGTTATTTTCTACATGATTTTGTAAGAGATAAACCTATATTTTAACGACAAACGGGTCTTAATCGTGTACACGTATAATTTTATCCTGACGTTTCGGACATGATGTTAAAATATGAGCGATAATCGTAAAAGTTTCAGTGACATAAACCGATTTAATGTCTGGCAGGAGCGTTGAAAATTTCCGGATTAAATCCCGATCCTTTCAAAATAGCTGTTTTTTTTCGGAATTTTCAAAAAAATCAATGGAAGTTTCCGCTATAATTTTCAACTCTAAACCAATGCTAATTAGATCAAATTTTCACTTTTACCAAGATAACGCGATGTCATCGAAGACAAGTCAATTGAAATAGGTGCAAGGAGTGACAGTATAAACATAAATACGTGTTTATGTAATGTAGATTAAATTAATTGTATGCAGGTGTGTGTAATCACCAACCCATCACGAGCTAGCGTGGGCAGCTATGTTGTGGGACGGGAAGAGGGTGGTATTGACGATATTTCATATGTTACGATATTAAATATATACGGGACATTCAAGGATCGGACAAACGCCCGTCATTTCGAAAAAATAACCCTGTTCCGTACAGTAGAGACTTCCTCGTCTTATGATGTTAACATATTTTATTTTATAAGATTTTTTTTAATAACACTATCACAAAGTATCTATTTAGGAGATCCCAACTCCTTCTTAATTTTATGTACCCTGATTGTGAATTTATGACAAACTAACGACTTAAAATTTTGGATATTGAATTTTGATCTACTGAGTGTATAATCATCTTCTTCGGTTACCGCTATAGTTATTCATGAAATAAAACGATTTAAACGAATTACATCGCGTATATTAATTGACGTTGTAACGACGTTTCGAACAATTATGGTGTGCACAAGTATTTCAGAAATTGTTGGGATCTCCTAAATAGATACTTTGTAAATTATAAATATTAGATGTCATATACCAAAGAAAAACGACCAAGATCACCTAATGTCCAAGGCGGAGATCGAACCTACGTACTCAGCATTCGCGGCAGCACCAGCTCTCTCTAGCTATTCTAGAATGTAAAGTATTCTAATAGACAATAACAAGAGTCTTAGACAATGGTCAAAGGCGCCTAGCCTTGTAAGGGATTGCATATACCCGAGAAATTTGACCGGTGGTTGCTAAGACCGAGTGGCCGAGGGGTACAGGCATCAGCCTCGAAAGCTGAGTACGTGGGTTCGATCCCCACCTCGGACATTAGGTAATCTTGGTCGTTTATCTTTGGTATATGACATCTAATATTTAAAATTTATATAGTATTAAGTAGTGTGACTACTGGGGAAAAATAAAAAGTGCAAATCAAAATATTTAGTTAATAAATAATTTGATTTGTGTTTTCGCAATACGTTCAATAGATACTTTGTGTTCGTATTATAAAAAATATCTTAAATAAATAAATAAATATCTTAAATTAATAAAATATGTTAACATCATAAGATAAGGAAGTCTCTACCATACGGCACAGGGTTAAGTTTTCAAAATGACGGGCGTTTGTCCGATCCTTGGACATTATACATACTAGATGTATACCAAAGAAAATAACGAGTTTCTACGAACATATTGCGAAAGTACAAATCAAATTATTTATTAACTAAATATTTTGATTTGTACTTTTAATTTTTTTTAGCTATTCTAGAAAACTGTAAAGTATTCTAATAGGAGGTGCAGGCATGTATTGCTTGCCCTCAGAGAATGGTCAAAGGCGCCTAGCCTTGTAAGGGATTGCAGATACCCGAGAAATTTGACCGGTGGTTGCTAAGACCGAGTGGCCGAGGGGTACAGGCATCAGCCGCGAAAGCTGAGTACGTGGGTTCGATCCCCACCTCGGACATAGGTGATCTTGGTCGTTTTTCTTTGGTATATGACATCTAATATTTATGATTTATGAGTTTATACGAGTTTAACGAGGTCTTGCGAGGTCAGAACCCCACTTCCGGCGGTTTGCTAGGATCTCGTGCAGCCGCCCGGATTGCTACCACCGTCTTACCCGTTAACCTACCGCTAAATAGCAGTGTTTGCACTGCTGTGTTTCGGTTTGGGGGTAAGATAGCCGGTGTAATTACTGGCATAGATAGAGGCAATCCATCTAAGTCCTCAGGGTAACGCATAGGCGATTTTCTGATCGCTATGTCCATCCTTCGTTCCTGCTTTCCATCAGGTGACTGAGAGCTCAGTTGTCTACCTTCGTCACATAAAAAAAACCTGGTTGAAGTGGCGGAGTGGTTTAGGCATCAGCTGCGAAGGCGGCAGCTTGGAAAGTGGCTTAAAATCCCATCTCCGCCGCTGGTAAATTCGGTATTTTCACTTTGGTATCTGACATCTAAGATTCATTAATAGCCTAAATTTTCGTCCAGATTTCTCGTTTATTGTGAAACGACATGAATGTCGTGTGTTCGAATGATGTTACTTTCTATTTACTGGTTATTTACTTGTTATATGTGTTTTACAATTCTAACTGATTTTACCCTCCATGTGTAGCATAATATCCTATCCGTAATGTTTTCCAAGTGTAACTGGAGTCTAACTTCTTGTGAATAAATAAATAATAATACATAGTAGATTTTCCTATTGAAAAACGCAAATCAAAATATTTAAGTAAACAATTTGATATTTTCAAAAACATATCGCGGTACATCCTTACACAAATCGACCTCATAATGCGATATATACTACTAATGAATCCAAATGTACAGGTAAAAATAGAAGCCTGTGCACGCAATGTACTGAGAATTACTGATGATGGGAAGGCCCTAGTTATACCTATACTAAATAATATTTTTCAAAAATAAAACTTTCATTCGGCCTTCAATATTTTTGTTAAGGAGATTTTTCCGTTTTGGTCATTATTAATTAATAATAGTTACTATGAATTTACCAAATAATTTCTGGCCAACCAGCGTGTCAGTAGAAAAAGGGGGCAAATAACAAAATAGACGTAAAATAAATAAATATCTGGGACATGGTTGCAACAAACGATGTCGGCATTGAAAATTAGAAAACCCCACGAAAAGCTAGAGGAAAGAACTTAAGCTCCACCTAAAAAGTACAAAGCTGAAACGTGTAGTTCGTTCACAGCCCTTAAGATCGTTAATTTCTCCCCGTGAAACTAGATTTCTTGCTATTTATAACTGGATTATTAAAGGTAAGGTCGACCTTAAAAAAAAAGTAAGAACGTTGACCCTTAAGCCTCAAATATACGTTCTGAAATGTACATTACTACTACGGGCCTCTTTTTATGTGGCTAAACTCTCATATCTCAAGTTTTACATGTTTAGGTATCTAGAATAAACTATTGAGATACCAACGTACATATTAATACACGTAACGCACCTATTTAGTGCTTTACGATAATCACGCGCCTAAAACCACAGCTTAAACGCACCCTGCTCCTACATATTTATCTAACAGGCCCGAATGGCCCGTTTCACCGAAAACTAATCATATATCTCTCGCACGCTGCACCAGATGCACTAACCAAAATTGCCGGCCCAGCTATCAATATACGACTAATTGAATATTATACAGTGAAAATCCGTAATATGTGGTTTCCATATATCGGCCCTGTAGCGCAGGACAGTGCAGTTGCAAAACTAATTTTAGTGTGCCTGTTTTAGCTCGAGCCGTTGGCGCAACGTCGCGTTAGAGAGGGACGGGTGTTCTATTATCGGAAAAATCGTGGCGCGCTCTAGACGCGGGGGCTCGGAAACGAGAAAAAGACGCGTTGCGTCATGTTGTCGCTGGTTCTTTGGTTTTTAATCGGGTGGGCATTTGTTCTCAATGAGAAAAAGTGCTGGAAAGGAAAACAAAAATCGACGAATTGAAAACAATGAGAACTAACGTTCACTCGGGCTTGAGAAAACGCGTTGCCTTATGTTTTTGGTAGTTTTTTGGGTTTTTTATTTGGGTGTTAGTCGTTTGATCTTTTCGATCAAAATTGTCGACTACAAAAAAATCACCAAATGCGGAAAACTTTTTGAACTGACTTTATTTAGCATCACAAATTTTCACTCGGTTTTGAAAAGATACTGTTTTATTTATTCATTTATTTAACCTTCATTGATTTCCTTCACAAGAAGTACTAAAATATTATACAAAAAGCGACCGGAATGCCAAAATGCATTCTCTATGAAAAATGTCTCCTATTAAGATCGAAATGCTCGCGATTCTAAATGTAAATCATATTAAAATTTTCAAATAAAAAAAGAGGGGACAACATTGAAAAAATAAATGGCCGGGTAAGGATTATTACGCTATGGTCCAAACAGTTGACGGTCGCAACCTTTGACATGGGTTGTTACTTGTTACACACTGGTGATTGTGTCAACATAGCAATAAATGTGCGAAGAACAATACGAAGAACTGTGGGATCCTGTTGTTTCCTCAAAATAACAATCGTATTTTCTTCAATTTGTTTTACTTCATTACACATCTTCCGCCACGTTCCTTCACCGTTCAAATCGTTCTCTTCATCCCCCTCGCACCGTCTATCATCCTTCTCTCACACATACACTCCGTTACACTCATATCCTTACGTTCCAATCCCACAGAACTATGATGAGAATATTCTCAATGAGGGTTTTCTCCAAAATGTATGCCACTAGTTGGCGCCACTTAGCCGTAAGGTCCCGCTAAGAAACACAATAATCTAGCTCCAAAGAAAAACGAACTAGTTTTTTTTTTATTATTGAATCATACAAAACATTTAAACACGAAACTATAGGCGCTCTGAGAATTTAGACAAGTTTCTGGATCTGACGCCTCAGTGCTGCCGCCCTGGTGAACACCATATCAGAAAACTCTCATTTCGGAAACTTCTCGCCGGTATATTGGTGGATCTACTAGCAATAATAGACGCAGCAACTCAAATCATTACCGACAATGTCATACTGTACAATGATACTTTGTAACTGCGTTCTTGAGATTCCTTGTTATTTATATTTTGAGATTTAAAGCCATGGGATTGAAATGAAATGGATTATTCCACTCGATTGATGTGTAGTTCAAAAGAAAAAGCCCTTGGAGACTAGTAGAACAATAGTTAAATACTTAAGTATTTTACTAGCAACGTTGACGTCGTTGACCATTATTTTAGAAAAATTAGAAGTTTTTATAACAAATGAATTACTTTTTACTATTAAGACTCCTTAAAGACGAATTTGTTAAATAATTAGTACTAGGCAAGAAAGAGGGGTCAGTGCTTGATAATGGAGACCTAGGCTCTCCAAAACATGTCGCGAGTAGTGACTAAATACACGTGAGTTTAACCGTTTAATTATATTTATAGTTATTGCATAATTCGTATTCACCACGTTTTCAGACTATTAAGAGTAGGTACCTAATACCTACTCGTATTTGTTAACTATTGTAGGTATATATATATAGAATATGGAAGAGCAGGATCTTCTGTTACAAGTATGAAATATTTACTGGAAGGTCCTAACTTTTGTAACATTGTACCCTTATGGTTAACGAAATAAACGATTTTTCATTTTCATTTTTTCGATATATACCCTCACGTAATACCGTATACCGTATACGATCACGTAAACCATATAATTTCGAGAGAGTAAAAGGTTAGGAGAAATGCAAACGATGGAAGACAACGGATTGCCGCCAATAACTGGAGTAGTTGCCGCACAAACAAAAAAGCTGTAAAAGTTTATGGGTACCATAGAGTCTAGAGTGACAGTTTAGTAGACACGGTCACAAGTCTTTATAAGGGACTGTAGTCTAGCTAATCAGCTTGTCATAGGCAAAAGGCGGCAAAAAAAAATAAAAAAATTTTTGGCCAGCAACACTTTGCGCTTACCTTCTTCTACTGACAAGGTGGTTGGCCAGACTAATTATTGTGGATATTTCTCCTTAAATCTTTAAAGGTGGTGGTTTTTGCTGGTGGTAGGACCTTGTGCAGGGTCCGCTCGGATAGCTACCACCGTCTTACCCGTTAACCTGTCGCTAAATAGCAGTGTTTGCACTGCTGTGTTTCGGTTTGGGGGTAAGATAGCCGGAGTATTTACTGGCAGATAGAGGCAATCCATCTAAGTCCTCAGGGTAGGCAGCGCATAGGCGATTTTTTGATCACTATGTCCATGGGCCGCAGTTCATGCTTTACATCAGGTGTGCTGAGAGCTCAGTTGTCTACCTTCGTCACATAAAAAAGGTCACAGGTCTCAAAAACGACCACCCTCTATCACTATCTTTTTGTATTTTTTTCTTATACAGAATTTTTTGTACTATGTGATCGCGTTGAGGCTTGAATTCAGGATTTTTTTCAGTCCTATCTGTTAAAGGGTTAATGGTGGTTATCTGAAAGCGATTGTATTTTCAATGAGTTCCTTTGGACAGATATATTGAGCTATGTTACGACGATACAAGTATAATAAAATGTATAAAAATATGCTGAAAAAACTCACTAAGGGGTTGTTTGTCGATAAAAGGACTATTATTGAAGACCTGATCCAAATGTATAAACTTTCCGAGAATTGCTCGTATACACCGTGAAATTTTAGAACAAAAACAACCACTAAAATTTCACGGTGTATTGATTAGAGTCGGCATATTGCTAACCATATCACTGCGTTTATGCCTGAGCATTACGGCTGTGTGGTGACGGCAGTAAGAATACATTTGTCACCACCCCAATTCCTCCTGTCGTAAAAGTCGACTAAGGGATTGAAGTGTCACTTACCATTATTTGATAAAAGATTGATGATGGGCAGCAGCGTCATAATAGTGGACATATTACTGCGATCGCGAATCCGCTTGCCGCGCTATGGGCATTTACCTCCTAATGCGTCTATCTATACGCATAGTTAATAGGAGAGGCCTACGTCCAGCAGTGGACTGTCATAGGCTGATGATGATGATGATGATGATGATGATGAATAAAATTATTACCTATATTAATAGAGAAACACCTCGTGATGTGACCTTGGTGTAGTTTTAGTAGGAGAAATACTTCGCTACCCGGCCCTTCGCTAGCTTCGGCTTTGATGATTATCGGACACTCAAAGAAAGGGCGACAGAAGCCGTTACAGATATTCTCGTAGAATCCGGGCGTGCTTGTCCCTCAAGGTGCACGGCGGGGACACGCCTATTAATAACCCGCACGAGCAGTTTTTACCCGACTCTCGTACCGTGCCGGCAACCTGCCAACACCACGTCACGCAATACCTCATTAAAACCAAACTTTAAGAAAGGACTCCAAAATTAGCAAATCCTAACCCTATCACCAACTCCGCGCAACCAAAATGGCCGCCAAAGCTGTCACGGTGTATTTATGAAATACCGAAATAGCCGCAAGCTCGGAGTCACCTTGAGCTTATATAATGGAAAACAGATTCATATTTGGAATTTTCGAAAAGCGTGACGTACGTGTGACGTGGCGTGACGTTTAGCCACTCCCTCTAATAAATTTATTGTTTGGCATGTATCCGGATGCGTTCGAGCCAAGAAATTACAGTTCGGTAAAAAAAATATTGAATGAAGCGATGGTTCCGATGGCTGCTGCTGCCAACAGTGTGTTTACGCGGGGCGATTGCACAATTTGACGCTGATTTTGGAATACGCACTGGCTTGTTGATGTTGTCGGCGTTTTACGGTTTTTAGCTTTAGTCTAGTTTGTGTTTGGTGGAGAGTAACTGAATTAAAATGAGGACAAAATATGGTGGGAGCGGCATTGGTTCCTGCCTGGTTCAGTAACCAGTAATGTCGCCGCTTCAGTCGAAGTTCATTGTTCCCAATCGCTGACGACATAATAGGTTACCTAGTAGTAATTGTCTTCTATCAAATGACTGAAAAAATATTTTCAGTACACATCTGTACTGTGCGTAAAAAAATGGATGCACTAATGCGGGAAATGGTTCATTTTTCTTGTCAGGTTGAAACTTCGGGGCGCGATCTGTATTGGAAAACGTTGTAGGTACAAAATACGCGCGAAAAGGAACTTTTTTTTTTTTTTTTTTATTTATTTCTAAGATTGATACAATACTTAAAACTAGTACAAAAACTTCGCCAAACTGCAAAACAGTTTGTTGGCGAAAGAAAAAGACACCCTTTTTTAAACTTAAATCTAATATCTATTCTATTGTTGATTTATTATACCTATAAATAGCTAGTAGCGCAGAAGGCATCACATTGTCGGCTGTTTTTAAATAGGTACCTATGACAAACGAGTTCTGTTGCCTACCGCCAGCATGCTACCTCTCGCACCACTAATACCTACATACCTAACGTAAATATTTACTGGTTTTAGTTTTGAAACAGATAATATAACAATAAACAGTAAATATATCTTATTATTTATCAATCATTCACTTACACTACCCGTGACATTATACCTTTTTAACAATAAGGTTTTAAAATTCTTTTTAAAAATATTTTTTGTTAGAAAATCGTACTCTGCAGGTATATCATTAAAAATACGCGGAATCATATATTGCCTAGTTCTTTGACCGTAATAATTAATCGCTCTCGGTTCGAGGTATTTTTTTTGGGTTGCGGGTCTCAGAGTTCGAGTGTAATTTCTTGAAGTTTTGAATTTAGGGCATAGGTACTGATCCACCGCTAACAAATATTTAAACTTTTCGTGGACAGGTAAAATGTTGCATTTTTGAAAAAGTTGGTTATAGTGTTTGTTACAATTCTCTTTAGTTTTTTTATCTACCAGTAGTTTGATAAGTCTAAGTTGTAAGTTGAGGATTTTGTCTAACTGAGTTTTAAATGTGCGACCGTACGCCACCAACCCATAACTAAGGACAGAGTCGGTTAATGCGTGGTAAAGCGTGAACAGTATCGCCCTGTTTGCTATTGTTTTTAAGTTTTTAAATTTGCATAATATTGACCTTAACTTGTTACAAACCAACTCGACGTGAGATTTCCAGTTGAAGCTACAATCAATATTTACCCCTAAGTACCTATAACTAGTGACTAATGCAAGGTCGTTGCATTTACATGACATCAAATTATTGTGCAAGCAGTCATATGTATGCCCGACTGTTTTAAAGTTGTCACAAGGTATTTTGAGGTAGGGAGACTTTATCAGCATACATTTAGTCTTTGCTACATTTAATATTATGCCGTTATC